>JAYKAV010000356.1:1927130-2032642 GCA_035582835.1 Phoebastria nigripes | reverse complement strand
TGCCCTCCCGATTCTCTCCCCCATCCCACCGGAGTGTGGGGGGTGAGCGAGCGGCTGCGTGGTGTTTAGGTGCTGCCAGGGTTAAACCACGACAGCATGCAACACCCAGCACCCATGCCGAGAGACAACTTGGCACCATCGCTGAGCCATGACAGGCTCAAAACCAACCAGAGACGATATGCTGAGTGCTCATGAACTTCAGGCTTTGTCCACCCCAATCCTAACCAGACCAGGGAGGAAGAATCAGGAGAAAAGCACCTATGCAACGTCCTTTTCGAGAAACATAAGGAATGATGTGACCAATCATGCCATCTCTGCACGTTTCTCCTGGAACAGCGTTCAGGCTCTGCAATGGCTTACGAGAGGCACGGGCAATAGCAGGCACTCTGAAGCAGGTAGGCTGTCCAGCTAAACGTTACAGCTGGGCCCTCCATCACTTTCCTGGGAATGGTCTCAGGCAGGGAGGTGAGCTCTGGTATCATCTGCCTTCAGGTTGTTACAACTTCTTTTTGCAAGCTACTGCCTCTCTGAGATGCCAGCAAAGTAGCTCCCTGTTCTGTGTAAAGCAAAATCAGCTGCTTTATTCTAAAGTTTAAACTGTTAGTTGAAACAGCGTTAATTTCTTGCATGTTTATACATAATAAAAAAGTTAAAACAATGCAGTTTTCTTTGTGGTGGTCAGAAAGAAGACAATAATAGGGGAAAGCAGGAGAAAAGGGTTCTAAATCTGCACTTCTCCTCCTCAAGAAATTATACGTATGATTTACTTATTGATTAATGCTCCCGTTTTTGATAATTTTCAGCTAGAAGCTCTCAGGAGTAGGATCACTCTCAGTCTCTCTTCCTCCTTCCTCTTGCTGACAATTAGCATGAGTCAGTCTACAAAGCATCGGCAGTGTCAATGACTCAGCCACGTGACACGTGCTCCATCAGTCCATCTAGGCGTGATTTAAAAAAGAAGCAAATATAAGTTTTGTGCTGTGGGAAGACAGTTCTTTAAGTTTGATAAAAATAAAACATTCCATCCAACCACCCACAGAAGGAAGTGACTTCATACAGCTGACCATTTAGCTGCTGCCCTAGTAACTGTCAATATATTTTGTTTCTTTCCAGCGGGTCAAAAAAGCATTTTTCCTTTTGGTTCACATATAATTGAAAGAACTCATATTCTGAGTTTAAGGTGTATTTTCCAAAAACCAATTCATATAAAGCTTGTGGGTTCTTGCCTCATTCAGTCTATAGCCTCTAAGTACAGAGAGTGCTGCTCCCACTGGTAAAGCCACTGTGCAAACGCCAAGTGGAGACCAGAGCACTTCTACCATTCTTTCTCTGCTGAACRAAGTATTGTGTAGCATATGTTCCCTATCAGGAGGGGCTTAGAAAGAAGCTCCAAAGACAGGAGATTTTATGTTGTTTATGAAGTTATACATTATGTATAGGGGATACTTTATATAGGAAGAGAGTAAATCTATTTTCAGTCCACAGCTATCGTTCTCAGTATGCTGTGGAGTGAAGCTGCTTCCCGCAGTGCTGATCTCAACCATGTGTCAAAAGTTTCCTTGATCACTCACTGAGTTCCAGTTACCAAAACTCTTTCTCCTCTGAACACATAAGGGATGTGGCTTATGGTGGTATTTTTCATTCTTTGCTTTCCTTCCAGTAAAGGAATCTAATTTAATGTTTTAAATAGAGGTTCTGAGTTATTTTATTTACAGAATGAGTCCTAAGGAACATTCCCCAGACATGTCCCTTTTCTTTCCTGAGTGAATGCAGAGGTTCTGCTGATCTTTGTTAGGTGTGGGCATCTTTGGAGGTGACTATTTAAATTGTCAGCTGATACTAAACACCAGTGACAGTTTCAAAGTTTAGTAAAATAGTCAACACATTCACAACAATAGTACACCCCCCGAGGGGAACTAACAACAGCATAAAACAGACGTCTAAGAGTCTTCTGATAATCTAGTCTAACAAATATCATTCATGCAGTATATTTCAACTTCAAAGTGATCTAGTTAATGAATCCTTAAATTTCACTCTGGCAGCAATTCAGAAAGCTGGAGCTCCATAACACTGAGTTGATTAGAGTCATCTTCTCTATTTTTAATGAGACATATACTAACACTGGGAGCTTACTGCAGAATCAGCATCCTGGGAACCATCTGCAGGCCATGCGCTTGTACTAAATAAATAGAAGGGGAAACATGGAACAAATTTGTATTACTGTAATTGTCTGTTGTATGTCTTACAGTGGTGTCTTGGACAGTGGGAACTGTAGAGAATTTAGCAAGAGTCAGATGTTAGCCTAACCTGTGTTGTCAGCTTACCTGCATTTGGGTAACACAGAGGGGCTACACAATACAAAGCAGGTTAGTTAGAAGTCAGACATCCACTGAAGCAGGCTCTGCCTGACTCCTTGGCTCTGAGTGATTACTGAACAACAAACATGTCAAACTGGGATTCATGCCCCACCGTGCAAACCACTACACCAAAATAAGACATAGCCCTTGCAGCATTTAGAATCTACTCAACAGCTTTTAAATTATGGTACATATTTTACATCTTTCAGTATATGCTTTTTCTCCTCTGTTTCAGGATGACTTGGTAAACATTTTTCTGCATAATAATCTGATTTACAATTTTACTTCCAACATTCTTCAATTTAGTATCTGTTTGATGTTTTGTCAGAAGTTATCCAGACAAGAAAGAAGTCCCAGTGTTTGAACATTTTACCTGGAGTACCAGAGGCAATGGGATAATCAAAGAGAGATGACAAACATGATGTGCATTTACAATAGGGGAAAAAATGCTATCTGCTTTGGTGTCAGCAATTCCCATCTTGCTAGTATGTACAATTTTCTAGTGAAGGGGTTTGAAAAAACAAAGGATTCTGTCATCTGGCACCAATGCCCAGAGCAACAAGTTCATAGACCTGATTGGCTCCTCAGGGCACTAGCATTTCTGAAATATCAATTAAAAATATTAAAATAGTGAATTACATGATTTAATGAAATAATTTTAAATAATTTGATTCTAAACGTAGGAAATTCTGAGTAAATTAAAGCTTCATGTGAAATCTGCTCATGAGTTGAAGCTTTATTTGGAACCTGATCACAATTTATAGTTTGGATTATTTCCTCCCACTGGATTTGGCAGGGGCTGTACTTGTGTAATAGTGTATTAGACTATTTAGACCTTAAATAAATTATCAACTTCCTGTAAACACTTACACTGTAACACAAGTGGGTTTTGTACAGTGTAGCAATAAAGCAATGCTTTTAAGAGGTCTGCTGTATGCAGAACTGCATGTTCCTCACTGCTTTATAAAGATCTATGACCTCAGGAAATACAATCTGTAAAATTCTACTGCTATAAAATTACTTATCTGTTGTATCCTGTACAAGCAATTTTAAAAGATATGTTTAGTCATGCTATAAAGTTAGTTGCAGCCAAAGTATTCAGATAAATGAGGCTGAAGTTAAATCTTAGAACGGTGTCCAGCTCTCTCATGAGAGCTTCCTTTCTAGAAAAAGACCCTGAAGAAGGGCTAGAGATTTATCAGTAGATACAGCTGGAAAAGGGGAGAGAAGGTTACGCACTACCTCCCTCAGCCAACAAGTCTGCCCAGAAGCTTATGCAATGTGTGTTGCCTGCAGTTTCAGAGCGTTCTCTCTGGAGAACACTTACTGTAACACTTCTCGCTGGCGGGGAGAGTTGAAAGGTTAAGAGATGTCCTATTGCCAGAAGATTGCATGAGGAAATAGGTGCTTCAAGGTCAGATTCAGCTTGAATGTCAAGGAATCTGTGAACACTGGGACATGACGCTCTAGCTTTTCTGAGGGATTTCAAACCTTCTCACTGACAGGAAGACACGTGAAGAAAACCCTGAGACAGCTAGAGGCGTTTTCTTTCTTCCCGGGAAAGAGCAATCCGGCTCATTTGAAACAGCGCACTGAAGCTTTCTTCTCGAAAGAGAGGAACAAACCGGCTCGAAAACCTAAAAACCTAATTGTAAAAATCAAATGAGGTTTCCTCTTTTCCTCAAAGCCCGCTACTGTTCCAGCGCCCCGGTGAGCGCCGCCCCGCCCCAGAGCCGCCCCGGCACCGCCGCCGCCGCCGCGGCGGGGCGCGAGCGAGGCCCAACCGTCTCAACTGCTCGCCGAGGGGCTCTTGCCGCCCTGAGGGAGGCTCCCACCCCCGTTCACAGATGTAAAGCCGCTCCCACGGCTCACGGCGTTACCGAGATAAAACAAGCCCGCAGACGGGTTTTATCCTGCTTCCCGCAGGCACGATCGGCCTTTATTTCCAGCCGGGGCCGAGGAGGCCGGGCAGGGGGCCGCCACCCCGCCGCGCTCAGGAGGCACCCCCGCACCGTATTCACCCGTATTGAGCGCACACCGGCGTATATACCCATATGGACGTTCCCAGAAAGGAGGCGTTACCGTATTCACCGCCACTAACCCACCACCGCATTTCACGGCGTGAAACCCAACACGTGCTCCCGTATATCACGGCGCAGAAGCGCAAAACCGTAATGCCCCTCATAAAAGCGGCACGCCGGAGCAGCGCATGCGCTCTGTGGCGACGGGGGCGGGAGCGCGACCGCGACCGCGACCCGGTGGGGTGAGGAGGAGCGGCCGGTCCCGCCTCCTTCCCGCGGCTCTCGGTGCCGGCGAGGCCTGCCCTGGCCCTGATTCGCCGGCCGGCGGGCCCCGAGGTAGCGCGGAGCCATGGCGCAGCGGAGGGCGGCGGAGCGTGGGCCTTGCCAAGCGGCGGCGGAGAGTGCCAGGCACCAGCGGCAGCTTCTAGAAGGTGCCGGGTGTTGGGGCGGCAGGAGCGCGCGACCTCGTCCTGCCAACGGTCAACCGCCCGCCCAACCACGCGCGCGGGCCGGGGACGTTGCGCCTGCCGGCGCAGAGGGCAACGTCCCCGGCCCGCGCGGGCGGTTGGGCGGGAGAGCGGCAGCACGGCCGCCTCAGGGGGGCTGGTGTGTGTGGGGGTGAGGCGGGCTCCCGTCGCGGGGCCTGTCAGCCGCTACCTGCGGCAGGGCCCGGGGCCGAAATGGGGCAGCAACCCGCCCCACACACACGGTAATGAGGAAGCACGCGGGGGTTCGTGTGTGTGTGTGTGTTATTCCACTACCGGCACGACTGTAGTACCAAAAGTGGCAGTGGTGGAAGGTGCAGTTCGCTGTATTTTCCTTTTTCGTCCTTTAAGTTGTTTTTTTCATTTTTTTTTTTTTCCCCTCTCTGGAGAAGATGTTATTAAAATAACCACTGGTGAGGTATTCATGCTTGTAGCTGCTACATGGATGCCGCCTTTTGCCCCTTCGGCCTTAGCAGAAACGGTGCACACGTGTGGGATCACGCTGACCTCAAAACAAAAAACGTTAAAGCGAGTAAAACTGCCAGCTCGTCCAGCCGGCTCTGTTTCGTCCGTGGGTTTCATCATCCTTTCGCTGTATTTCACAACAGTGAGGTGGCAGTGTGACCCGCTTGAATGTTGCGCGTTGGCATTGTCGTCGTGCCACCGGCATCTACGGATGAAAATACAGCCTTGGCATTTTTTGTGTTCTTCAGGTGACCCAGACTGACGCTCCCCACAAAGTTGTGCTAGCCTAGCAGTGTCTGAGGAGAGTGTTTTAATACATGCGTGCATACACACACACACCCTAGTGTGGATGCAGAGAGTTCTTACTGTTTATTTCTCTGTTTAAAGTTCTTTGTGTGTATAGCTGCATTTGTGCTAATCAGCGTATTGCATAGATATGGTCATATTGGTAAAAATCTATACAAGAGGCCTAAAATGTAATTGTTTCACTTACTGTACTCCCATTACTTCCTTTACACAAAAATTTAAAGGCTGATAAATACTTATATAGATGTATCCAAGAGAAGTCTCTTTTATATGAGTGTAAAATATGTGTAATTCCCAAGTCTGAGAACTGCAATCTTTATATCCCAGGCTGGTGTCTGTGTGTGTGTTTATACTTTCTCCTGATGAGTGTGTCTCACCTAGTTGGCTAGTGGCTGTGCCTGGTGTTCTTTCTTATGAGGAAGAAAAAATGAAAATCTGTTAATGAGCCTGTTTCAAAGTTGCATTGTACATACTGAAGGTTTAACTTCAAGTTAAATCTCTGGTTAACTAGACTGGCAGAAGATTTATGGCAAAAAGGAAAAAATATATATGGCTTGCTTTGTTTTGCTCTATTTTTCTCTTTAAAAATTTATTTATTAATTGAGGCTTAAATTATTACGGATCATAGAAGTTGACTTCCATGGGATGTTTGCCAGTGTAAGAACTTCAGATTTGTTTGAAAGCTTTCAGGGAATGTGAGCAATGTGTTGTATATGTTATTGAAAGCATTGGTGGGAAGATTATGTCTACAGAGAGCTTACCTTAACATTTCCTTAAAGTATAAGTTTGAAATCCGTTGTAAGATGGGAAGTGTTTGTTTTTGTTGTTGTTGTTTTGTTTTTAACTTTGTTTGTTTTTGTTTAACTTCAGGGAAAGCTCAGGCAGAAGGTGGATCAGCTCGGACATCACTTCTTATTTTAGTGTCTATCTTCTTATCAGCTGCTTTCCTTATGTTCCTGGTATATAAAAATTTCCCACAACTTAGTGAGTAAGTATGTCAGGAAAGATTAATTTATTTGCTTTTCATTCAGGATCAAATTGTACAGGAGCCTACGTGGGGTTAAGTGATTTTTAAACTGACGAGTTAATTATAGATACAACCTTATTTTTTTAAAAGGGAATTTGAATGTATAACCTAGAATGTTGGGATACAAAGCTTAATATTGAAATACTAACCTGTAGGATCTGTGTAAACAGAGTTGTACTTGATCTAGGGTTTCTTGGACAGTTGAGATACCATGTTTTGAAAAGTTACCCCTGTCACATTAGCAATGGTAACTTGCTATGTTCTTAACCTTCTTCAGTTGAGAGCCAAACCATGCTTGGTTAGGACTAGGCTTATTTTAAAATTCCTTGTGCACTGGTATAATTGCAGGCTGTCATCAAAAGGGGACATCCTTCTGCCTTTGTAGAGAAGCTTCACGTTCTCTTTTTCTCCTTTTCGTTGCATCTAATACTTGTGTTGGGAAGGTAGATAGTTTGACAAGATGGAAGCCTGCTTGTCTGACAACTTTCTTTTTTTCTTTTAGTAGTTAATTTTCTGTCTGATTAACTTGCTCAACAAGTTCAGTTTGCAACAGTCCAATCACTAAGTCTGATACAGAGGAAGAGAGGACACTCAACTGTGCTGCCCAGGGTTGCACCAGATTAAGGTGTGACATGAGATTTTGCTCTTAAAGCTTTGTTTGTTTGTGAGGTAAAGCTCTGCCGCTCTTGCTGCACTTCAAATGTTATGACCCTAGTGTTGAGGCAGTTACAGTTGTTTTTGGCTGAAATGTTGACTGCTGTTCAGTTGCCAAGGTTTGGTTTGAGTAATTATTTCTTTTTGATCAGTACTTGGTAAGAAAAAAACCCAAAACCTTAGAAATGAAGCTGATTATTGTAATGAATAAAAAAACTATGGTTTGCAAATATCTAAAATTGAGGATTTTTGAATACAAAACACACTGTAAATATTAAGTGTTCATCTGAGAACATTATCACAACAATAATCATGTGGTTTGTTTGCTGATGTTGTAGTTTAGTGATGTAGTGTATCTAATTATCTATATATTTAGTAAGTAATTTTACTATACTGTTGGATTATATTTACCACCATCTGCCATTCCTGCTTTTTTTTTTTTTTTCCCAGAGAAGAAAGAGAATGTATAAAGGTTCCTAGAGATATGGATGATGCAAAGGCCTTGGGAAAAGTCCTGTCCAAATATAAGGACACATTTTATGTTCAAGTATTAGTGGCTTATTTTGCCACATACGTTTTGTATCCTTTTTCTGATATAAATGGCAGTTTTGATATAGTCATATTTCTCTGAAAAAGAAATGAAAAATAAAAACTTACAAATTCTTGATCATGGGTGAAGAAGGCTAACATACCTAGGTGTGTTTATAAATAGACACAGATATTCCAAAATCTTTGAACTTAAAAACATTTCTTACGTGTTTCAGTATGCTTTTTGGACTGTAAGAAAGGATTGAGGGTAAGGGAATTGATGCAGGCATGTATAGCAGTAAATGCTGTTGGGGATTTGCATGCAGCTTCACCTTGACTCTGTTATGGACAATATTATTAGCTTTGATATTAGACATGGTCTCATTTTAGTGTTAGGCTTTTTAAATTGCAAACTGAATTGCCAGTTTAAAATTACTGTTGATTCTAAAGGAAAACTGAGACTACTGCACTGCTCTTCCTTGAGACATTCAAAAGTGCCATATAAGGGTAATTTACAGAATATTTTACAGCATTTCTCAAGGAAAGTGTTTTGAGACTTCTTTTATTTCTGCAGTGTCCACATTGAAAAAACAAATCTATTTCCTTTTAGAGGGCGCTAAATTTCTCAAGTACTTTCTGCCTAGGGAGACACGAAGGCTACCTGTGTTCTGTGTTAACTTTTTTCCTGAGTGCTGAATATACTAATTAATGATTAAACACACTCTTAACTGGAACACTTAACTAAAGGTTAATAACTTTTAAAAGCTGTATAAGAGGTCTGTTTCATAGTTTAATGCAGGAGGCTTTTGTAACTCAGAGAAATATCAGCGCTGAATGTGCCATTAGTCATTATCCTCTAGCTCGTTCTTTTTAAGTGTAGTTCACAAATTAGAGATTTATGAAGAAAATTAAAATATTAGTTTATATATTAACAAGAAGTAGAACAGAATTGGCTGTTTATTGAAATACTACAGCAGCTGATGTGACGATACTTACTGTCTTAGCAGTAGACTGTGATCAGTTGACAAGCATGTTACAGTTATCTCAGAACCTTGACACTTGCTTAGAAAAAGCTGTACTGGTTGTAATGGACTTAAAATAAAGGAAGATTATTTGGCTTTTTGATATTTCAGTCAGTTCAACTCGATAAAACAGTGTGCAAATTTTTTTTGCTTTATAAGATTTCTATCCAAAGTGAGCAATACATCATAGTCTCAAGTATGCCTAGCAAGCCTTAAGCTCAACAGCCTGTTTGCTTATGCTGCAGAAATTTAATTTTCGCCTTTTTGAAAAATTCTGACTGAAATTAGTGATCATGTATCCTAGTTATCTAGTGATTGCACCATGCCTGTTTGTAAGGAAGTAGTAGTTGCCTTCATACATGTCAGTCTTCCATGAAACTCAGAGTAGTTATGGGCTCAGACAGGAGTTCTGTGAACTTTTCAGAGAGAATGCCTGAAATCTGCATATCTCTGGTCAACAATGGAAAATCAGAAGTATGTGTTTCCTGTAATGTAAATACCCAGTGTCAGTTGTAGCACAGATAAAGAGAAAAATGTAGTGCAGCTTTATTATTTAGTGACTTATTTTTGTATGTGTAATGATGAATCTACCCCTTGCTTCTCTGTGCTTGGGCTTCTTGTGCTACTCTGCAAATGTATTTTGAAGTAAAGATCTTTAGAGGCTATGCCTATTTATATTTATGCTTTTTCAAATTGTAATATGTATCCTGACTGCTTATAAAATTAAGAATTGGGTAGCTTTTTAAAAATTTTTTTTTTTCTTAACTAAGATGTATCCAGCTTGCAAACATTTGCTATCCCTGGATCTATATTTCTCAGTATCCTGTCAGGGTTTCTTTATCCCTTTCCGCTGGCCTTATTTCTTGTTTGTCTGGTAAGTATGGACAATAGTTTGTGAGGGCATATATTTCTATCCATTTGGTATACAACCAAGCATCTAAACAGCTTCCTGTTTGAAATGATCAGAGTCTGAGTGAAATAGGGGTATGAATGAGTTCTCATTCAGCTGTGTTGTGAGAATGGCGTTACCCACAAAATTCACTGTAGCATTGGGTGTAATGATACAAAAGACTAAACTGTTTCTCCAAGTTTTCTTAATAATGGAGGCAGCTGGGTGTGAGTAAACCAGAGTTTCCTTTACCTTAAATTTGTCTAGCATCCACCAGAACCTGATTGTAATTTCAGAACACGATCACTACATTTTTATTATTGCACTGCAAAACACATCTGTTTTTAAATGGCTTAAATACCCAAGAAGCTTAATTTAAGATATGAAATGTATGTTATTGACAAGCTTCAAAAAATGTCATTTACAAAAGATGCAGTCATAATGAGCTTTAGTACTTACAAATGAGATAATTGAGTAGGTGTGGAGGACCGAGCTGATGAATTTTCAAGTTTGAATCTCTTTAATGCCATTGTGCGCGTTATTTGCAAAGCTTTCACTGTTCAAAATCTTAAAATAAAACTGCAGAAGCAGTTAAGTTGATAAGTAATCAACATTGTCTACTTTGAATGTTAAGATTGATCTAAATGCCTTGGAAATACAGGAACTATCTTGGGTCAACAACATTCTTAGGGAGTGTGTACGTGCTGCTGAAGGAGAGCCCTTCAGCCTCAATGGAGGGCCGCATAGAAGCAGGCTCTATCCAGCCAGTGTAGTTAATAGGTATATAAGGCTAAGATTAATTAGAGTTTCTTCTCATTTGGGTTTTTTTTTTTTTCCCAGTGCTCAGGACTTGGAGCTTCATTCTGCTATATGCTTTCATACCTAGTGGGACGTCCTGTTGTATACAGATATTTAACAGAAAAAGCAGTAAAATGGTCAGAACAGGTAAAGTTTCTAGAGATGCTGAAATTTATGATAGAAAATGTATAGTGGAATAACATGGAAAACTAGTGGGTCTCATGCCCATGTATCTAGTTACCAAGGAAGGAATTCTGACTCCTTGCTGACACTATGTAGTTACTTTCTCTGGGTGTTTTTAAACAGTGGGGAGTATGATTTTATGGTATGTCCTGTGAGGAACCTGTTTTTACCTATGAAGAGTTTGCAGCTGATAACCCCCCTGGTTTAGCTAATGTCAATAGGAAATCTTTCCAGTTTCAATTTAAAGTAATAGCTCTCTAAGCATCAGAACTAATGAAAGCTGGGTTTGTGGGTTTTTTATGGGGGAAGAAAACTTGTAGCTGTATATCTGATTGCAAAACCTTAATTTGAAGATGTTATTGTGGTTGGAGCATTTAGAAACTTTCTCTTACAGTATCTGTTAACAATAGTTTCAGCAAGTGTTAATAGCCAGATGAAGTTAAAGATTTTGCAATACAAAATCATAGTGTGATTAGTATTTGACCTCATGTCTCTTGCTTTGATACTCAAACATGTTCAAACAGATTTTTTTTTTTTTTTTGGCAAATATGAAACACAACTTACTACTGTACTCTGTTCAAGGTGTTTGATCACATAAAAGTGTTTTGAACTTGCTCCTCGTTAGGTAAGATGTGGAGCTGTCCCCTGCACAATTGACCTTATTAAATAATATAGTAGTATTTTGACTCTTGACCCAAGTAAATCTTAATATTGCAGTATAATCTTGAGGCTATTCTCTGAGCGGCAAATGGTTACTATTTCCATTAGTAGAACTGGATATGTGATTTAAAATTACGTAATTACATGTGCAGCTCATATCTCACTGTTTCCAGGTTAATTGGACTATATCGTGCTTGCATTTTGAGGGCTAAGACATTTTATATGCAGGATAAATCAATGTTTAAATATTTGTCCTTCACTGAGATTAAAAAAACCCACAGTGGTATTACTGAACAATAGCATGGTTACTGACTTTAGTGTTGCAGTTAAAGCTAAAGTTGGGGGGAAAAAACTGTTGTGACTGGGGTGAGTTGCTACATGAGATTTCAGATGGAATAGCAATCAGACCAGGTTTGATTTCAACTGTTTGGGGCCAGATGACCATGTTTAGGCTTAGGCTTAGTGAAGGTCTGCCAGGATAGGCCAGAAGTGGTGGATGCTTTGCTATCCTTATAACTTGGTTTGAGGTTACAGTTCTTGTTTGAAAGGGCTGATGTGTTAAAGCCAGGCTGGAAGGAGAAGAGGCTTTGATGTAGTACTAGTGTAAGGAGCTGGGCTAGACTTGAGAATATAATTAAGATTGTAAATAAAGTTGGGGCTATTGTGGTAATGTTAATGCTAGGCATTGTAACGTATGGGTAGATAGGTTTTGCAACTGTGCTGGCAGCAGCCACCTGATGAACTTCAGAGCCATGACCTGGGTAAGTTTCCAAGTGAGGAATACAGCTATGTTTCAAGTTCGATCATGAGTTAGGACAGAATGGGTTGAGGAACAAACTTCATTGCTAGTTCCTGCAAAAGCTTCAGGAACAGGATGACGAGCTGGCCGTGTTGATTGTGCTACAGTTAGGCAGAGGTTGCTGCGCTGAAGTTAGGGTTAGGCCTGCTGCTGTGCCAAATTACTTGTTTGCTGTTTAAGTTGGCTAATTCAGACACATCATCACCATGCTTTACCACAGACTGGTATTTCCAGACTAACTTCAGTACTGTTTAACAGGTGACACTGATGACTCTTCCTTGAGTCACTTATTGTTTAACTCATGTTTATGTTTGCAATGTGTAAATTTCTACAAAAGATACACAAAAAAACCCTAACAAACCTCTAGTAGTAAAATCATTGTGTATTTTCAAGGCAGGGATTTTTTACTGAATCTTTTTTTGTTTTTGTTTTGGTAGGTTGAACGACACAGAGAACACCTCATTAACTACATAATATTTCTGAGAATAACACCTTTTCTTCCCAATTGGTTTATCAATATAACATCTCCTGTAATTAATGTGCCATTGAAAGTATTTTTCATCGGCACTTTTCTAGGTAAGAATTCTGGCTAGTGAACTGCAGTTTGGGGGTAGCCAGAAGAAAGGATATTATTTGCTTCTCTCTGTACACGTTGTTCAGCAGAGATCACCACCTACTGGACAGCTGAAAGATTACACAAGAATATTGGTTTTGTACTTTTTGATGTGTGGAGCTTATAGCATCAAAAGATTTGAGTAGTCAGGACTATTCTGATGTACTGGCTGAGAGGTAATGAGTCCAGGCTAATTACTTGCTCAAGGAAACATACGTTATATAAACACTTTATTAGTAACTTTTTGTTGCACTCCATGACTATAGTACTTCTATGAACTTCTATAAACTCCTATTTTGAGTTCAGCATAATTGTGTGGGGATGTATGTGACTTTGACCTGAAGGATTGTTTCTCCCCTTCCCACTCCATTTTGTTCATCATAATATAACTTCCTAGGAGTGAATTCATAATTTAACTAATGTAGTACTAAACACTTTAGTTTTGTAATTGGCATATTTTTGCAAATACTTTTTAATCTGGTTAGGAAACTCCATATTTTTCCTTTATGAACTTAAATAAAATCTGTTTGTAGAGAGACAACTTGAAACTGCAAAGTCTAAAGAGCAGAGATTATTTTCTTAGTCTTCTGTGTTTGAGTTGCTGTTAAAAATACTAAAAATGGCATAAACCCAGTTCTTTTGATAAGGGTTTTTTGTCTTTGAATTTTGTATTTATACCCCTCTTCCAAAAAAAAAAAAAGTACAAGGCAACAAAGTCTGAATTTTTTGGTGTTAAAAGTCGGATGACATTTATAATTTTTTCCATTTTTTTCACCCTAACAAGCTGTTTTTTCTCCCTTTACTCTCCTGCCCTTCTAATTCCCTGCTCCAGGTGTGGCACCACCGTCTTTTGTAGCCATTAAGGCAGGAACAACGCTGTACCAACTTACAACAGCAGGGGAAGCTGTTTCCTGGAACTCTGTTTTTGTTCTCATGATTCTAGCCATCCTCTCCATCCTACCAGCTGTCTTCCAGAAGAAACTGAAACAGAAGTTTGAATAAGGATCAGACTGGACCAGAATTTCCCATACTTCATCTCAGGATCAGCACTTCTGATATTTGTATATTTGCTTTTCTGTTGGATCTTAAGCAATTAAAGGGGAGGCTTGTAATTGATAAGAATGTCTTTAAATGAACACATGGCCTAAAATAGAAGGAACTGTGTTCAGAAATGTACTGCATATAGTTTTGTAACCAAACCATCAGTGTTTTACTTTGGGAGGATGTGTGTGTGTGGGCCCCTCAGGATGAGGGAAGTGAAAACACAGATGTAACATTTTGCTCTGATTATCTGCAGAGCAAAAATTGTAATGTAGAGATAAACGACAGGTAATGCTTTCTAAAACTAGCAGGAAAAAAAACCTTAATTATTCAGTCCAATTTTGTAACATTCTCTGTAGGCTTGCATGTGATCTGGTCTGAGTACATTTCTCATCAACAATATTTCTTTTTTTTTTTTTCTTTTGGAGTTCCAAGGTAATATATTAACGGTGCTCACTCAGAAACAAAGGTTTTTTGCAGTACTTTAACTACAATGATACTCCCATCCTGATTGTTTACTTCTATTTATTAGTGCTGTGTGGATTTAAATACTTGAACCTACATCTGCTTTACTAACTGGATTAACAAAGGCAAAGTGTCACATCATTCCCTCTTGTCCTCTGTAAAGTTTCATTCTGGAAGAAGATATAGGAAGGGAGAGAGCAGGTTAGAATTTTTATCGTGGCTGGCTGATGATTTTGAAGTTCTAATTTTAATTTTTTTAGTGTTGATTGTTTTGCCAATATTTCACTTGCATAGATTTATCCTGCCAATTTCAGAAAATGATCGTATCATTATATAAAGCTCTCAGTTCTCAAGTGATTTAAAAACGTATAACTTTTAAGCAGTGTAATATTACCATTTCTTAAGCAATATGTAGAGAGTATAAAATTTTCCATTGCAGCTCGATTAGCTAGAAATGTCAGGTACACAAATTGGTGCAGTTCTTATTAAAGAGTTGATTCCAAATAATGTTCAAAGCATCACGTAACAGAAGGCTCATGTGTCAGTGTATTTAAAATTGAAAGGATGATTCCATTGTCTGCTAAGTCAGTAACTGGCAATGGGCAACCAGCTATGATTCACCTTTAAGTAAAAGTGTATATATATTCACTCAATAAGGTATATGATACCTCCCCTTGTGTGCTTATAACTGTTGTAGTTTGTTGTATTGTCAGTGGAATCCCATAAAGTGAGGCCCTGATCAGCAAGGAACTGGGGTGCACATTTAAGTTTTATCCTACTGAAACCAGTGCTGCTTATATGCTTTAAGTTGGTGTCCCTGAAGTATCTTGCTGAAATGGGAGTTGACACATTAGCATATGCTCCAATTCAAGGGTTTATTTGTCTGTATCCTCATGTTAACTCATCATATGATAGATCATTTGAGATGTAAGAGAACAGTTCCATAAATGTGATAATGTGAAAGGTACTGGTACCTTTTAAAGAGTTTTGTTCTTTTTGTAACATAATGTTAATTGACTCCTTCATTTCATCACAGTATTACATGTATATATATAGTAAATATTATTGATACACTATTTTATTTAAATCTGGGCTGCACAGTAAATGGTATTTTTTACATAGGTATATAAAGGAATTCATATCACTTCTGTCTGCAAGTTTATTGTAAGATCATTTAGCTTCAGCAATTGTTTTGTTATTTAGAATTTACTCTAAAAGTGTACTTTTATTGGCATTTAAAACTGAACAGTGATTATTTTTATTGCTGCAGTTCTAATCTCAGAGGTCATTACCCCAGGGGATTTATTCCATAGTAAACTTGAGTGTGAATTCAGCTGTTGTGAGCAAATGGCCCCTGGACTATTGAGTGTGAAGTCGCTGTAGATTTACAGCCTACTTTTCTGCATAGTTAATTTTACATGCAGAGGAACTCTCAGAATAAATTACCTACTACTTATTGTCCAGTGGCTTTTCTCAAAATTTGTCTCAATTTCTGGTCAATAACCAGAATAAGATGGTTATCAATAATAAGATGCTGTTGTAGAATCCCTTCTGAGCTGTATAAAGCCAATGTTTTGGTGGAACCTTGACACTAAAGAAGGAACTGAACTATGTTTCAATTTAATGTGAATCATGCTATCACTTGACATTTTCACTGCATTGTATTTCACTGTGTAGGTGGGATCAGGCTATGTTACTGAAAAACCTGTTGTGTTTCAGCCATAGACTGGGTTCCCATCACAGTGACTAAAAGCCTTAAGACCTTAAAAAGGTTGAAAATACGGTTCTTTCCCTTTGCAAAACTTTAGCCTTTTTTTAACCGGTCCCTTCTGTGTTTATCTTCAGCTGCCAACGGCCTCAAGCAGTTTCCTACCCTATGAGGACTACTTCTGAGGGTTGTGAAGAGTAAGGAAGGCCTTGTGAAAAAGGCAAAAAAGCACTGTGCTGTGGAATACTGTATTAGCCTGCTCTTTCCTTTAGGGAATCCAGCAAGTGATCCAAGAGATAGCCATAACATTTTGACAGGAAAACAGTGTCTACCATGAAACAAACTGGGAAATCAGGAAGATGTAGCCTTGTTTTTTAATTGCAAGGAATTTTGAGCTGTTAGGTGACCTGTTTATCTTTTGGAATTTTTTGTGATACCTGCATGACATCATTACTAAATGTCTCTTGCCATTTGATAATAAAGCTGTTATATAAAACGTGAAACTGTGTTTTTGAGTACAGTGAAGCATGCTGAACTTCCCACTAAGCTTAATTTTTTATTAACCTGTTTAAAAGGGATGAGTTCTTCTTAAATGGTATTTTTAATAACGGATTAAAAATTAAACTGAGCTGATTACATCTGTAGATGAGATTCATTCTGTTTCTATCTTTATTTCAGAACACCTAGGTAAACTTGACTTCCTTTTCCATCTGAAATTATTTTCCTGTACAACAGTAATTCTGAAAAGTTTTTATATTTTGCACTGGAAGGCAATTGGTCTAATTTGTTTTATCTCCTCAAATAGAACTGTTTGCATAATTTGCCTTTTTTTTTTTGCATGAATTCCTGATGGAAGGCTCATGTGCTAAAATTATTATAGCTTCATTCACCTTCCCTGAATGTTTTGTTATGTCCAGTTTATGGAATTCTTTTTTTGCCTTGTATAGAAAACTGATGTTGAAAGCTTGCTGAAAGGTTAAGACAAAAGAAGTAAAAATTAAAAAATGACAAGTCTTTCTTTAAAAAGGTTGGTGAACTATACTGTTATGCAAAGTCAAAACATGGTTTTTGTTGTCAAGTAACTTTGAAGATTTTTGTGTGTTCCTGAGAATATTCATCATGTATAGTTTCTGTGATAACTGTGCTGGTTTTGGCTGGGATAGAGTTAATTTTCTTCATAGTAGCTAGTATGGGGCTATGTTTTGGATTTGTGCTGAAAAYRGTGTTRATAATRSAGRGATRTTTTCGTTATTGCTGAGCAGTGCTTACACAGAGTCAAGGCCTTTTCTGCTTCTCACACCACCCCACCAGCAAGTAGGCTGGGGGTGCACAAGAAGTTGGGAGGGGACACAGCTGGGACAGCTGCCCCCAACTGACCAAAGGGATATTCCGTACCATATGATGTGATGCTTAGCACATAAAGCTGGGGGAAGAAGAAGGAAGGATGGTTGTTCGGAGTGATGGCGTTTGTCTTCCCAAGTAACCGTTAGCCATGATGGAGCCCTGCTTTCCTGGCAATGGCTGAACACCCGCCTGCCGATGGGAAGTAAGGAAGGAATTCCTTGCTTTGCTTTGCTTGCATGTGTGGCTTTTGCATTACCTATTGAACTGTCTTTATCTCAACCTATGAGTTTTACCTTTTTTCTGATTCTCCCCCTTCCCACCAGGGGTGAGTGAGCGAGCGGCTGTGTGGTGTTTAGCTGCCTGCCGGGTTAAACCACAACAGTCCTTTTCGGTGCCCAGCGTGGGGCACAAAAGGTTGAGATAACGACATGTGACCAGACCGTGTTAAAACAAATTTGTTAAAGTATTCATTATATTAGTTTAGTAGTTGCTGGTCACAATGTTGATTTATTTGCTCTCAAAGTTGTATTTGTTCTCAGAGTTGTGTTGCGTAACACCTTACTTGCTGTATATACTGTTTATCTGTATTTATGTGCTGTTTATCACCTCCAGGAGGTGGATTAAGGTTATTGCTTTGCTGTACTCTGTAACACTGGCTTATGGTATGATAAAATTATTGGTTGTGAGCTGTCACCTCTGTACTTTGGGAGCCATCTATCAGAATTTATTAATAATTACACTTTTTACTTTTCCTCCTTAGAGAGCCAACCCATGGGGGAGACACCTTCCTCCATCTTCCCCTTCTCCTCCAGGCTAATTACAACAGCTCTTGCAAATTTTGAATATCCTTGGGATGTTCAAACCAGCATGTTCCTTTTGCTATGTCTCCTGAATGTGTTTCAGGTCTTGTTTAGGGTTAAGCAACTATTTAAGAATACCATCCAGAGATCTACTCCCGCGACAGGCACTGCGGCTACTCCAACCCCGGCGACAGGCACTGTGGCTGAACCAGAGAACCAACCCGTGCTGGTATCAGTTGCCCCTATACACAAGAAGAAATACACAAGAAAATCAGCTCGTTTAGTAATTGATGAACGAGGGCCATCAYGAGAACAGGAGGAGGAAGAGGCAGAACCCCTAAATGATATGGTAACCACCCGATCCCTATCCCTGAGTGAGCCACGAGATACGCAAAAAGATTTCAGCTGTCGTCCAGGCGAGCACATTGTCACCTGGCTGCTCCAATGCTGGGATAACGGGGCCAGTAGCCTGGAATTAGAGGGTAGGGAAGCCAAGCAGCTGGGATCCCTTTCTAGGGAAGGGGGCATTGACAAAGCGATTGGACAAGGGCCATAAGCCCTCAGCCTCTGGAGGCGACTCCTGTCAGGCGTGAAGGAAAGGTATCCCTTCAAGGAAGATGTTATATGTTACCCAGGCAAGGGGACCACCATGGAGAGAGGTATCCAGTACCTGAGGGAATTAGCCGTGCTGGAGGTGATTTATGATGACCTGAACAACGAGCAGTTACCCAAAGATCCAGATGAAGTCAAGYGCACMYGACCAATGTGGAGGAAGTTTGTACGGAGCGCACCAGCATCGCATGCCAACTCATTGGCAGTAATGACCTGGAAAGATGGAGAGAAACAAACGGTGGATGAACTGGCTGGCCAACTCCAGCAATATGAAGAAAGTCTCTCCTCCTCCCTACGGGCCTGCGTCTCTGCTGTGGAGAAACTGTCTCGGGAGGTCCAACAACTCAAAGAGGATATGTCCTACTCCCCACCTGCACGGGCCAGTATCTCAGCCATTAGGAGTAAGCGTCCCTCTGCTCAAGAGAGAAGGAATCGTGGATACACGCCCCGGGCACCCTGTGGTTTTACTTGCGTGACCACGGAGAAGACATGAGGAAGTGGGATGGGAAACCTACCTCGACCCTAAAGGCACGGGTATGTGAATTGCAAGGAAAAACAATCACAAAAGGGAGTTCTTCCAGGAAAACTGCTGCTCCAGTCTCCAGTGAGCAGTTTCCCAGACAGAGCAGAAGGGCTGATTCCACTTCTGATCTTAATAAAGGGTCTCCCGATTCATACTTAGAAGAAGTGGGTAGCGAATACGATGACCAGGACTAGAGGGGCCCCGCCTCCAGCCAGGTGGAGGAAAGGGACAACCGGGTTTACTGGCCTGTGTGGATTCGATGGCCTGGCACATCAGATCCACAGGAGTTTAAGGCTCTCGTAGACACCGGTGCACAGTGTACCCTGATGCCATCAAGCTATAAAGGGGCAGAACCCATTTGTATTTCTGGAGTAACAGGGGRGTCCCAAGAGCTGACTGTGTTGGAGGCCGAAGTGAGCCTAACCGGGAAGGAGTGGCAAAAGCACCCCATTGTGACTGGCCCAGAGGCTCCGTGCATCCTTGGCGTAGACTACCTCAGGAGRGGGTATTTCAAGGACCCAAAAGAGTACCGGTGGGCTTTTGGTATAGCTGCCTTGGAGACGGAGGAAATTAAGCAGCTGTCTACCTTCCCCGGTCTCTCAGAGGACCCTTCTGTTGTGGGGTTGTTGAGGGTCGAAGAACAACAGGTGCCAATCACCACAACGGTGCACCCTTTAACAGTCCCATATGGCCAGTGCGGAAGTCTAATGGAGAGTGGAGGCTAACAGTAGACTATCATGGCCTGAACGAAGTCATGCCGCTGCTGAGTGCTGCCATGCCGGACATGCTAGAACTTCAATATGAACTGGAGTCAAAGGCAGCCAAGTGGTATGCCACAACTAGTGTTGCTAATGTGCTTTTCTCAATCCCTTTGGCCAGTTATTAACTCTGTCCCAGCCAAAACCAGCACAATAACCTAGTTCTATGATAGTAACTAAAATGCAGTGTGGATTGCTCTGCTTTGCGTTAGCACTGAAGTATGCTGCCTGCCACGTACCATGCAGTTTACTCTGGATTACGCTGAACAACCAGCAGAATTGACTCAACCACGTAGCTGATCAAGGACCGAAGCACCCAGCAGCTACTGCAGATACATTTTTACAAACACAAGCTCTGACTGAAATAGATGCCTTTGAGAGCTGTTGCTACAGGAATGAAATTTATACCTCTAGTGTTTTGCGCTAGAAATACATTAAAAAGGAACAAAACAGGAAATGCATTTCTTTCTGTTTCTTAGTCACATATTTTTTCTTTCTTTCATTCTTGTAAGTAATAACAGTGGAGTAATAACTCTGGGAATTGTGGGAGCTAAAGCACTAAGAATTATACTTCTAGTCAAATTTCTCCATTCAAAATTAAGTTCAGCACAGTGAATAAATCCTGTCCCAGAAGTGCCGCATGAGTGCCTGTCCATTCCTTAGCACCCACTACAGAGCCAGTGCCAGAAAGGGGAAGTCTAACTATCCCTCAAATATCTAATGAACTATTTTTCATAATGTGGGACAATCTCTTTTTCAAGATTACAAAATAGGGGGATTTTTTTTTCCCCAGGAGGCTGAAAAGAATACAGGTCAAATTACAGAAAGCTTTCCTTCTGTCATAAATAGTGTGAGATTTGTGAACCATATATTTTAGTGTGACAGTGTTAAGAGGGAAATGAAAGAAGTTTTGACAGGAGAGCAGGATCCAGAGCGAGCTTTTCAGATTTCCCTCAAAGAGAAATTAGTTATTCTGATTATTTTTATGACCAATTGATGTCTTGCAATGACACACATTTCTATCTAACTTTCAGGTGGTGGCTTTATAGCTCCAGGTCACCCAAACTGAAATAAGTTATGGCCTTTTAATAATGGCAATTAATATGAATTACAGTAAGATATGTTTACTAACATACCATAATTCCCCTTCCTCTTCTTAAAAATACTGCACCTAGTGTAATAATTAAAGTTTCATCGTTTTATAGTACACAAGGAAGAATCTGGGTCTGGATTATGAGAGCTAAGATCAATGACTGGTGTATAACTATGCAAGAGGCCTCATAAAAGCTCTTTTCTGTAGCTAATCTTCAAAACACAGAGAATTCTGCTTCTGCACATCTCTAGGACTTCAATGATCTCTTCATAGCCTTAAAAGGTTAGTGGACACAAGTCTGGAGAGGAGAATGTGCCATAGTGTTCAAATTCTGCATCGGAATTAAGATCTAATGTTATGATCGTAACTCCTGATTTTTCTTTCACAACCTAGCCCTTGAGCAGTTGTATCTAATAATCTGGAATTTGCAATGTTTACTGTACGTGGAAGAGTTCCATGCCATGAAAAAATGTTTTGAGCAGATCACTAAATCATTCTTATATTTGACTATTTGTTCTGTGTTAAAATGATTTCTTAGAGGGAATATCCCCAGGGCAGGGGTTGGAAGGGCAGAGCCCAGCTGGCCTGTCCACTGCCTCCAGCAAGGGAGCAGGGCAGGCCAGGGGCAGCCTCAGCCAAGAGTCTAGGTCATCAAGCAAGTCTGTAGTGATGAGACAGCTCTGAGGTGAAGCCAGAAATACAAACCAGCAACACAAGGTCAGGATCAGGCCCAATAAGGGTAACCAGGGTCTGACACAGCCCAGCTGCCTGACTTAAATGGACCCATGGTTGGTGGGGTTAAGACCCAAGCTGAGGCTGGTCAGGGCTACTAAGGCCTATTAGTGCCTTCAGGACCCTCTTATAGGCAGTTTCTATCTTGATATGCTGACTTTGATGGGACTTATCCTGAATTATATCCTCTAATATCCTCTGATTCTCCTCCAGTGTTAACGGACATCCTAAATGCTCAGACTGAATACTAAAAAATTTATTAAGCAGATAGAGTAAATCAGACATTTTGATACCCAAGCCCCCTTTGTGGATCTAGCTCAGTGTCTCAACTAGAACACTAGGCCAGACAGCCACAAGTCTTCAACCCAGACCTCAGACTTAACCAATGTGTGACCTTGACTGTGTCAATATTGTGCAGTTTCCTGAAAGCCTCTTGATCCTATGTTTGCCTTGGTCTTGACGTCAATGATGAAAATCAGGGTATTATCTTCTTTCTTCTTCATGGTTGATTCCATGATCAAAGGGAACCTCATAATGATATAAAGTTCAAGCTTGTTCTGCTGTGGGGTGCTCTTGCAGTGGTTCCTGGGCTGCCTTTGCAGCCACTGGGTTGAGTCTTGGGCCTCCTGCAAGTGGGAAATGTGCAGACTTTCTTGAAACTGTGGATATTTTCAAGGGCCTTCTTGGCTGTCAGTGCCTTGGCCTTTGCTTCCATCTTGGAGGACTTGGCCTCCTTAGGCTGGAGCACCATCCTCAAAAAGCGAAAGTGAAAGGAGTGGAAACAATTTAAACCAGACTCTCACATACTCGCCCTCTGCCCTCATCTCGGATACTGACAAACCCTTGGACCTCACTGACAAGTGGCCTGGTGCCACTGCCCATCTGAGGCTCTGGGAGCCCTTGCAGTAGATGCACCTGCACAATGGATCTATGACCTGCTCACAAGCTGCACCACCAGGTGTGGCCTCCTGGAGCTGGGGAGAAGAGCAACAACGCTGCATGGGAGCTTAAGAAACTTTCGGCGCCTTGACGTGACAGTTCTCCTGCGATCTGTGCCCTGATGTGGGAGGATGTGTGTGTTAGGTGATCTGGTGTGCAGGCTATATTCCAGGAGTCTGTTGCGTGGATATCGCTTACACCAAACACGTTGTCATTAAGCAATCGCAGCCAGTTTCAAGTGTCTAGTTTTGCAGACTGGAGAGGACTGCTTTAATGTTAAATGTCACTGATGATTTTTTTTTTTTTAAGAATCCAGGGTAAATATCTTAATCAAAGTAGTTAGAAGACACCATATCCAATCAGCACCCTGACAACTGTAGCGATCGGTTTATGCTTTGAGCTCTGTTACCTTTCTGAGCTTACCTCATCTTGGGAACCAGCTGCACAGAAAAAGGGCAAATACCCTATTTCAGACTTTTTCAATTCTCTGAGCAGTGTTGAATGAAACTGCAGTTTGCTGTTTGGGTTTCTTACTGCTTATTAAATAAACTTTTCCAATAATCATGACTGTGATTGTTGGCAAAATAAGCCTGAGTGAACTAGTATGAGGAATAATCAAGATATGTTCACATTAAGTTCTCTCTTCGCTATTTTTAAAAGACTTTATTATCTTTGATTTAAGGCTTGAGCTTGAAAATCCCAGTCTTTGCCACTGAAAACAGCAGCTGAATCAACAGTGATAGTCTTGCCAAAGATAAAAAAAAAAAAAATCTTTTAAATCACTTCCTATTTACTAATATAGCTTTATGATTCTCTGGCTAAACAGTCATAGTTTCCACAGATTTCACAATTCCACAGATTTTCTCAACACCATAAAGAATACTTTCAAGAATTCATAATGTATTTTAGAGTGTCATTGCCTTATTCAAGGACATCTAAGCAATTTGCAAAGTTTACTGACAAAATTGCCATATTTTGGGCGTTTCCTGTGATGGGAACATTGCTCAAGAAGACTGACAGATTAAAGCTACTGGCCTCTGAATTAGATGTCACAGATGTTGCTTGTGGTCACTAGGCAAGAGTATTTCAGAAATGAAATAATCGGAGGGAAAAAGATACAATGGAAAAGAGACAGTCTGACAAAATGGGAGGAGAAAGCTCTAGCTGTTTGGGTATCTACTGGATGCCTGGATTTAAGAGAGACTAGGCTGTAGCTGGCTGGGAAAGCAGAGAATTTATCTGACAAAGTATGAATGAGCTTTTCACAGCAAAAATTGTGGTGACTCTTATCTTTATTGATTAATTAACCTTTTGTTGATTCTGGTTCATGCAGTTCCTCCCTTCTTGTTCGTTTCTTGTAGCAATTCAAAGCAAATCTGAATTTCTTAGTCTGAGACTCTCCTTTTAAAAAAATATTTCTTGTCCCTTAACCTGTTGCATAGCAAGGCGTGTGTGTCTTTAAATATTGCTGCTCAGCAGTATTTCTGGTAATCCTCTGCTTACTTACTGGCCCATCTAACTTTATTTGCTAAATCTTCTAAATACATGGTTATTGCTGGAACAGTTAAAGTGCAAGTAAGAACAAGGGTTTTTTCCCTATTTTACTCTTTATTTGACAAAAAAAACCCCTGCCAATATCTGTGCTGTTTCCCTAGACTTTCTTGCAAGTCCTTCTGAGACCCTCAGGCTATGACTTTTGTTTATAAGGGTTAAACTACAGTTCAGGCTTACTCAAAAGAAGTTTACCACGTGCTGAATACATTGTCCTTTGCCACATTGAAAGCAGACCGAGAAGCAAAATGTGTAAAAAATGGCTAGAGAACATAGCAGAATAAGAGCAATCAGATTTAGCTAGTTCTGTTCTCTGTTGCTGTCTTCCGCAAACAACCAGGCAGGCTCAACATAATCTAAATGTATGTGCTTACTGTAGAGTTAACTAGAGACTTTCACTCTAATATTGCTCCTAATTATCCTATCTTCATTGAAATCTCTCCCTCAGGTTCACTAGTGGTTTAAAATTGAACTGTCAGAACTGTCAATGAAATCTAAGCAATACTTTCATTCATTGATAACCCATTCTGTGGCCCATACAGTCTTAATCATATGAATACTAATAGCACCAGTGCTTCTTACAGTTTTTCCTCTTTCCCAGAAGGATGAAAAAGCTCTCCACAATTCACTGGGCAACATGGCGTAAGAGCTTAGTTATTGCACTGCAAAAGGCTGTAGGCCCTTGACAGTGAAGTCTTACATGTGCTGCTGTCTCTAGTGCCCGCAAAGAACTCAATATGTCTTGGCAATGTAAACTCAAATATGTGAAATTTCACATGTTTGATAGCGTGTTAAGTTAAGATTGGTGTCTGATTAATTCAGCGTTATGGATGCAACCTTAACTACTTGGGCAGTCCTAGATAATAATGCTAAAAGACTGAAAAGTTTTAATTTCTCCTCTTACAAGCCCTGTAAGATAGGGAAGAATTCTGATGTGAAAGCCACAAATAGAGAACTGAGTGAGGAGAGGAGAGGAAGGGGAACTGCTTACAGACCTAATTTTAGTCTAGTGGGGCTATCTCAGGTCCTTCTACGGTCAGTGGAAAGAAGTGCTCTCAACTCAGAGCATGGGTACGTGTTACTAGTCCCTCAGTAACTTGGTTTGAGTCATTCTTGTTCTTCCCGTCTTCCACAGGGGTTGTTTTCCTTTCCATGCTGGGCCACAGGCAGGGTGGATTTCACTCAGCTGTGCAAGCCCAACTGTTAACAGTTGTCTGTGATGTTAATTCAAATAGGAAAAAAACCCCAAACCTAAACCCAAACAATCCCAAAAGCACTTCCCCTGCACCCACCCTCTCTCCCCCATGGCCCAGGCCAGTTTCAGGGTATGGCTGCTCCACAAAGCTGTGGAGTCACAACAACCATGGGAGCAGCAGCCTTCAGGGAGTGGGGTTGAGAAGCTGTAGGTGACAGGGGAAGACTTAAGTCCAGATGTGCTTTCAAAGCGACACCAACACTAAACCGTGCTTTGAGCGAGCAGCCACTGGCAGACCCTCTTTGTTCCCTCTAACTGCAGAGYGGGGCAGAGCCTCTCCCTGGCTGAGGAGAGCCTCTGAGGGGAACCCCTCAGCCACCGACGCCCCGAAGCTTAGGCCGGTGGTGTAACCACGGACCCCTCGCCAGCAGGCACAGAACAGAGCTGCTGTCTTGCGGTGGTCTGACCGCATCCCCTGATGGCGGCCTGCCCGCCTCACCGTCCCCTCAGAGAGCGGACGCGCCGCGGGCAGCCACCAGCCTAACGACCACCCCGCGCGAGACCGCCCCCCTCACACCCCACCAACTGCCTCTGCGCGCGCACCGCCCCCCCAGCTGGACCAGCAGCATCACGTCATCCCCCGAGCCCAGAGCGCAGGCGCAGCATTGCGGTTCCCCTGCCCGGGCCGCCCCCCCCCGCAGGAACAGCTGGGGGCTGTACCCACAATGCCGTGCGGCGCTGCCCGCTCCGCTCCATCATGGAGGCGGCCGCTGCAGCTGGCGCAGCTGGCGCAGCCCCGTCTCCCGCCGCCGCCCGGCCCCACACCCCCTGAGCCCCGTGCACCCCTCGGGCTCCAGCATGAGCGGCGGCAGCGGGGGCGGCTCCTCGGCACCCGGCCGCTTCGCCGACTACTTCGTGATCTGCGGGCTGGACACCGAGACCGGGCTGGAGCCGGACGAGCTATCCGGTGAGTGGCCGCGGGGTCGGGGGGCGGCGGCCGTTAGCAGTCGGCTCGGTGACAGCGGCGGCGGGACGGCAGCCCCGGAGGCGGGGTCCGGCCTCGCCGCCTCCCAGCTCCACGGACCCCGGGCGCCGTCTCGGGCGGCCCCGGGGCACTGAGGGGGGAGCCGAAGGGAGCCGAAGGCGCCCCCCGCCCCGGGCAGCGGCGCTTGTGCCCCGCGCCGCGGGCGCCTCGGGGTCTGTGTAGCTGCCCCGAGTGCTTGAAATGCAGAAATGCCTGGCTGTGCACAAACGTGTATTGTAGAAGTGTACCTAACTTCTTTAAAAACCCCAACAAAGTACCTCTTTTAAATGGCCTTTTCAAAGTGAGGGTTGTGTGGTAGCGGTGGTGGTGTTTTAGATCATCTCTGTCTTAACAGCGATATACTGCGCTCTTCTTGGAGCTTGGTTGCATTTACCAACTTTTAGTCAGGCTCCTGGACATTTGAAACACGCAGGTAATCTTAATCACATTTTGGAGAGAAAGCAAAGACTTTTTGCTTGTTCTGTATTAAGTTTTGTTGCAGCATARGATGAGAATTCTCTTCCAGCAGTACCTGAAAATAAATAGGATTAGGAAGTAATTACTCTGTTAGATGAGAATGTTCACACCAAATACACAGCTAAACCATATTAATCTATCCCACAGCACTGTGTCAAACCTGTGTTTTTAAGGTTACAAATCTGTTCTTTGTTTTATCAGCACCTTGTTTCAGCTTTAGTTTCACTGTACTGGCTTCAGTTAAATTAGATTGCTGCTTAGCATCTTTAACTGTTCAGAAAGATATAGGAATGCGGTGGTGAAAACCTGACCTAACATCAGTACTTAGTTTGGGTATTTGAGCTCAGAACTTGACCAATGATATGTTAGTTTGTTCTTTCTTTTTTTTTTTTTTTTTTTAATTGTTTTCTTTTTTAAGTTTTTATTATTTTTTTATTACATCATTGTATTAAAAAAAACCCAAACACTAAATAAACACTTGTTTCTTGTAGAGTGAAATTTGTGTTATTAGAACTGACTTCTTACATTGAACTCTGCTAAACTTTGGCTATGATGGAAACTTTTTTTTTTTCTTTTCTTTTAATGACTTCGAACAAAATTTCTCAATCTGTCCCTCATGCTGAGTAGTACCTTACCCTGAAAGAATTCATGTTTGCCTAATGTGAAACTAACTGTAGACCCCAATTTGAGACTTGAAGAGTAAATATGGCATAACGGTCTGCTTTATAATGGCACTTTAAATTACAGCATCAATTTAATTTAAGAAATCCAAGAGAACAAAATTTCATTGAAGGATATTTGAGGTTCCACAGATTTTTCTTGATTAAATCACAAGTGAACAAAGTTTCTAGATTGAAAACAGTTTCTGATGTTAATTTTGTTATTCATTTACTATGTATCTATTTGTGTAACATCGTGCAAGGCACACTCAGTAATACTCCCTGATCTTGACAGGAACATGAATAACTCTCCTCACATAATTAAATTTAAAACCAGCGGTGTATTACTTTGAGCTAGCTATCTAATAGTAAACTGGAAGACATCAGTGCCTTTTTTTAAGTATTCTGTCTGAGTGCGCAGGTCTGAAAGCTGGAGCGTGATGTTCTTTCTGTATTTGCTTTCCCTGTCAAGGACTACATCTCTAGTATGTAAAACTGTAGCGTGCAATGTATCTTGGACTCTGCTATTCCACCGTGATACTGTAATGGTGTTGCTTGTGGCAAGGTGTGGGTTTTGGGGGGAGGGAATATTTATGGGGGAGACTGATTTTTGCATGACTTGAGGAAAGGGTTTAAAAAAAGAGAGGGGGAAACAAGGGGGAGGAGGATAAATGTGTGACAACATCACAGCATATGAGCTAGCTGGAATTCCGGTGCATTTTCTTGAGTTTGTTATGTTATTAATAATGCATGATGGTGTGACTGATAATGCTTTCAAATTGTGTCTTAGGTTATAGCCTCCTCCAGTGTCCACTGATATAAATGGAAAGGGCCTCTGATTTCAGTGGGTTTTGGATAAAGCTTTGAAACACTTTGTACTTCCTGGAAGGCTTTCTTGTTTGAATGAAAGGGTTATTGTGCACTGTTTTTTTCCCCCCTCCTTCTTATTTCTGTACTGAAAAATAGATTCTGAATCCTCATACTGTTGAAACAATTTGCTTCATAAGTGTCCATTGTTGGAAGAGAGGCGCTGCCACTTCAGCTGGTGGGTGCAGGGGTGGGGAGCGGGCTGCTTCCCCACCGCGGTGAAGCCAGGCACAGCGGGTCTCTCCAGGGCTTTCCTGCATCAGGGCTGCCGGAGCTCAGCCTGGCATGATGTCATCGCCGCCCCACCGCCGCAGGGAACTGGCGGTCGCTGCCAGGGCCCCCAGGGATGCTGCCGGCAGACTTTGTTCTCACCAAGCTAATGAAATTGTGTATTTCAGGTATTCAACCTTAATATTGATGATATAGCGTTTTCTGCAGACTTATAAATGAAGCATAAGATCATGAATTGATGCCCAGTCTAGTTACTTTGCTTGAAGAGACACCTCTGATAGCGTTTTTCCTTTGTATGTTGGAAGCTTACGAAATAGCACAGCTGTAACACTTTTTCCTGAAAAAGTTGGCTGACATGGAAAATGCACGGTATGTGTATATATATGTTTGTTTTCTTTTAATATAGTGAGAAATACTGTACTTAGGGCTTTGTAGTTAGCATGGGTTAAAGATAGCATGTTCTCTATTGCTAGGGCTTTTTTATCCCCAAATTCAAGTGATCTGGTTACCTGGGCATCCTTTCTTATTTTGATAATTGTGTTTGCACTGGGTGACCTGTTAAAGCAGATAGAAAAAATTTACTAGGTGGTAGTAAAACAAAACAAACAAACAACAAAAAACCCAACACTGGATGAAGCTTAAGCTTCACCCAGTGTCAGTTGCTGAGCTGGACAAGAGAGGAGCTGAGGTGCATTTCCACATTTTCAGGGGGTGTTGATGTGCCAGAAGTGATAACAGAAATCTCTTAAGTACGCTGCAAAGGTGTGTTACAGATACATTTCATTCATAGAGGAAATCACAGAATGGTTGAGGTTGGAAGGGACCTCTGGAGGTTGTCGGCTCCAACCCCCCTGCTGAAGCAGGGCTACCTAGGGCCATTTGCCCAGGACAGCGTCCAGATGATTTTTTAAGATCTCCAAGGATGGAGACTCCACAACCTCTCTGGGCAACTGTGCCAGTGCTCAGTCACCCTCACAGTAGAAAAGTGTGTCTTGATGTTCAGATGGAACCTCCCGTGTTTCAGTTTGTGCCCATTGCCTCTGGTCCTGTCACTGAGCACCACTGAAAAGAGCCTGGCTCTGTCCTCTTTGCACTCTCTCTTCAGGTATTTATATACATTGATAAGATTCCCCCCTGAGCCTTCTCTTCTGCAGGCTAGACAGTCCCAGCTCTCTCAGCCTTTCCTCATATGAGCGATGCTCCAGACCCTTAATCATCTTTGTGGCCTTTTGCTGGACTCTSTCCACTATGTCCATGTCTGTCTTGTACTAAGGAGCGCAGAACTGGGCACAGCACTCCAGGATTGGCCTCACCAGTGCTGAGTAGAGGGGAAGGATCACTTCCCCCGACCTGCTGGCAATGCTTTGACTAATGCAGCCCAAGATACCATTCACCTTCTTTGCAGCAGGGGCACATTGCTGGCTCGTGGTCAACTTGGTGTCCACCAGGAAATAATGAAATACATCAACTACCAAAAATCTTCTGTGTGTAATATAACTTATCGTAATGCTGCAACATTATGATAGGATTTCTTAATTTAGGTTGTATGACTGTGCCCTGGAAAGGTAATGAGAATGAAGTTGTGCCTCATCTCATCTTTCAACTGGAGTCCCTTATCTGTGGAGTGAGTTAGATGTGACGTGAATGATGGTGGAAATACTTGCACTATTCAGAACTGTGGAGTTTTTGTTTTACGTTCTTTTTCACTGAAGATTTTGTTTTCTTTTCCTCCTCTGTGGTGTGTTAGTTTTTAACAATCACTTGTCAATAGAGCTTGTTTATTATGGAGCGGCAAAACAAAGGATCAACTTGCCATTGCATTACACTTATGTGTAATTGTAGTCTGGGGGTTGCTATTACAAAATATGGAACTCGGAGCCAAATATCTGGACACCATACTCTAATCTAAGATTTTTCTGTTGCACATGCCCTAGTAGTCTTGAATGTCATGTCATAGAGATGATAATAGTTACTTCAGAAATAACAGCGTTACAAAAAAAAAAAAAAAAAAAAAAAAAAAAAAAAAAAAAAAAAAAAAAAAAAAAAAAAAAAAAAAAAAAGCTTATAATCTGCGAAGAAAAGATTGATGATTTAATAATAGGATTGTTTTTAACAAATCTTATTCTGGAAGACTAAGGCCAGTGACTAGTCTGTCACCTGTATTTCTTTCTGCCTTTCTTCCCAGTCTGAGCTGGTCTTTTAAGGTTTGGTCCAAAAATTAATTTATTCAGTAGATGGACTTGTGTTCCTTTTGCCAAGGTCCTTATCATGGTGCTTTGAGTTGTCCATCTGATCATGAGCTTCATCCTTAAAGGAGGATGAAAATGAGTGTTAGGTGAAGCCCATGTGTCCAGGAAATATCCTTGCTGTAGACACCCTTCATGTGCCTTTTCCGAATCCATATTAGATCTCCTTTCACTCTGGTGTATGATGATGTGACACCATTTTAATTATTCTTTGTCTCTCATACTTTTTTTTGTATTTTGTTTTTAATGGTGTTGATGCAATGTCTATGTGTGTGTGTGTGTAGATTATGTAGCATAACAGGACTGATTATGAGTAAGGCATCTATATGCTGGCACAGTAGCCACTTTATTAGTGCTGGTGTGTGAAATTCTAAAGAAAGATGATACTTGGTGTATAGCATTCACCTAGCTCCACTCAAAATTAATCTGACAAACTGATATTAGAGCAAGTGTTTCTCCTCACCAGTAAAATAGAAATGTTGTCTCACCTCATCCCTCTGTAATTGAAGTGTCACTGTTTTTCTATTTTGTTGGCTTCAAATTTAAAATGACAGCTTATCTTCATATGTTTCCTGTTGGTAGGGTTTATTTTAACAGCACTCTGTATCAATATAAACTTTTTAAAAATATGGGTGTGGTGAAATGATGGAAGGCATTTGTCACATATATAAACCAATAAATTGCTTAGTATTTCAGAATTGAGGTAGTAGTTCCCTCTGTGGTAGTCCATGTAGTAATGCTGTTATCAGTGCCTGTGTTAGCTTCCAAGTTCAACAGACTTAGTTACAGGCTTTTATTTTGCCTCAAAGGTATTTGTAAGGGGTAGCTAAAGGGAAAGAGGAAGAAGAAAAGCAAGCTTAATTTAAATTAGCAGATACCATTTTCTGCCTGACATTTGACCTGTTTTGTATTTTCCTCTTTTGGGCATTTTTAACTTGGAATTAAGACATGGCATTTGGGGTTGGAGCCAGCTGTGATTCTTGCAGTGAAGCTCTTCTGCAATACCGTTTATTCCTTGGGTAAATAGCGTGTGAGTAAATTCCTCTATCTTTGCTATGGTAGTAGTACCAACGCTTGCTGCAGAAGTGAATTGCACTGGTGGGAGCCATTGCTTGATTTTTCCAAAGGCTGAAGTGTTCTGTGATTTTGGGGTTTTGTTTTTGGTGTTTTTTTTCCCTCTTCCTCTCTTTGTCCATAATATGGATGGTATTGGTGCAAGCTTCCCACAGTTCCCTAATGGTATGCCTCTTCCCTTGGGGATTCATTCTGAGACTGAAAGGGAGGTTTTGCAGTTTCTTTGCTTCTCTGAGATTGCTAACCAAGGTGTTAACTCTGTGGGGGGCCTCTCCAGTAGCACCAAGGCTGAGACCACACACTGTTTTCCCATAGGTCACTGTGGATGGGCAGTAGATAGCAACAACTTTTGGCTGGACTTACACTGGCACATGTGAAACATTTTAATCCGGATAATAGTTTATTCCACTCCTCCCTACCCCCTCTATCTTTTCCCAAGAAGCTGGAGCTGCTTGCCATGTTTGAGTGCCAAAAAGATCCTTTGTCTCTTTGGGAACTGAGGCAGACGTGCTAGGGTAGCTGATATGTAGAATAAAGAATGGCAGAGCTGATGTAAGGGGCAAGCAGCTGTACTTTGCTGAACTACATTTGAAGCTACAGTTTATTAGGTGATGTTTCTGTAATGACAATCTTGTGATTATCATATTTGTTTTTTAGGTTAAACTGAGCTGTGTGCTTTACAGAATCATCCCCTCAAAACCCCCAAAACTCTTCGTTCTTCCACCCTTCAGTATTCAGTTACAAATTCGCCTTATTTGGAAGGGTCTTGGGTAAGGTGTGGGGGAGGGGAAAGGTTGCAGGTTCTTGATTTGAGAATAGACTAAAGATGCTAAAACATGTCTAAAGAATTAAAATTTACAAGTCTGACTTTTGAAGTCTTTTAAAAAAGCCATAGGAATTTCACCTTATTAAAGCAAGGCATACAAAGATGGGTTTATTTGGCTTTTTATTCCTTTGGAGTTTTTTGTGTTGTTTTGTTTTCTTTGCAGTTTCTTTTGCAAGAGAGAAACTACAGAAAGGAAACATCTTAAATGGATTGTATAGGAAATACTGCCATTTTCAAGTAATAAAACACCTTTTTTTTTCCTCCTAAATCTTGAAATTATTGATCCTTTAGTTACAAAACACTACAACTGTTTTTGTCTGCATTTTGTCTTAGTGATGTCCTACTTGAGTGTTCTTGGTAATGACTTCTCATACTTATCTTTTGAATTCCCTCTAACCTGCAGGGCTCATGTTACAGAAATAATGCACATGAAGTGACAATGTCAGAAGCAATTACTTACTGATGTATATTGTGCAGTAATTATTCTCTCAGAATTTCTTGACAACCCTTTCAGATTTGTGGTTTGTAGTCAAGTTTGCAGCAAACTGGAATGTTAATCCTGGGAGGCATAAAATATTATTGCACAGAGAAATTATCAAGCATTCCAACACAAACTGATGAATGATGAAGAATTTACTTGGAGTGCTTCTGCTCAAGGCTTGTTTCTTAGTCTTTCCAGGAAAATGCTACTTTGCTTATGGTTTAAGGGGCAAGAGACCTTTAGTTTCAAACTTTCCTGTAGAAGTGTAGAATATTGCCTTTTTTATTTATTTTTGGGGGGTTTTACTGGTTGTATGATCAGCCACAGTCAGGTACAATGTGTACCTCTGTATTGAGTCATTTACATATTGATACTGAAGCATCTTGAGAAAGAAACTTTATTGCATTTCACGGATAAGTGATCTGCAGACAGATAACATGGCAGTCATAAGCAACCTCTTCATTTTCAGATATAGCAACATTTGAATGTTTAACTGAGTGAGGAAAAAAGGTTGGTTTTACAGAAACAGATATTCTTTCAGCATGACTTCAGGTGAGTTTGGAAAAGTTTTTTTGCAATTGTAGTTGCTGCTGCTTGTGTCTACAATTGCACTCTGTGTTGCAGAAATAAGTGGTCAGAGATCTTGAGGTTGCTGCAATGTACTGATCTGTGCATTGCCACTATCCTCTACAAGCATACGTTTTTATGAGCTATTCTACTATTTGCATATGTTACTTATTCCTCCTTAACTTGCTACTTTCAGCAAGCTCCCTTACCAGCTGTTGTTTCCTGATTTTGCTCCCCAAGCCTAGCACTGTCCTACTGAGCTGTCACCAGAATTGCACTGGGGAAGAGAAGAGTCCCTTAAGTTAACAAGGTCAGTGCCAGCTCTAACCAGCACAAGACAGTCATGTCTCTTTCTGGCTCTTTTATGTGTGTGGTCTGGGAGCTTGAAATGTGAAATAACTCATCCAAAAGTTTCACCGAAGGCTGGTAAAATTTCTATTTATCAGTCTTTTGGTCACTTCTGAGAATGAAGATGGCAGAGATTTTATGGCAACCCAGGCCAATCTAGCTGTAGGTTGTCGTGGTCTCCATTTCCTTGTCCTTACTGCGGTCATGTGCTCCCACCCCCGTCCCTTGCATGAGGACTAGCTTAGTCCTATTGGACGTGGTTCAGCGCGGCAGGTTCCAGGGAGCACCAGGCCTTGGTGTGAGGAAAGAGGTTGGTAATGCGCAGCCATTGATTAAATTGGCATGGGTGCCCTGAAGCACAGCTCCGTTGGGGGCCATATTAAAAAAATTCTTTAGACTGAAATCCATGTGAGTGATCTGCAGAACACTGACCTGACCTCTAAGGGGTTTGTGATCCAGAGGGCACAAGTTACTTGTGCTCAGTGAGGTTGCTTTAACGCTGCAAGGTCATTGCAGTCAGTGAGCATTGGATAGATGTCGCAGTGTTCATGTCTCCCCAGGAAGTGTGCTCAGGATCCATGGACTAACCTTCCCTACACGGAGGTCTGCCCTTGCATGTGTTAGTAGCCTTGAGAATGGCTGCCATTTCACAGGTGAGGCCTTATAAATGGGGCCTAATCTCGGCTTGGAAAATGAAGGAATCTGGACGTATCCACTGAATGAGGTGAATTGATGGTTCTTTTGATAATTCATTCCATGAATAGTCCTGAGTCTATTATGTGTGGGTGACAAAGTGTGCTCTGGGAAGTACTTCTGTGGTGTGTATGTGTCGGGTATTTGTTTTTTTTTTATTTGTGTGTCTTTTTTTTCCCTTTCCTTCATATTAAGTCTTCCAGAGTTAAAACTATATATAATGTTTGTTTTCCTCAAGCTCGACCAGGTAAGAGGTTTAACTCATAATCTTGGTTCTATGGAACCATGAGCCGTCATCTTTGTTTATGACTTTGAACAAAGGGGTGATATGCAGTTATAAGTGGTTAACTTGGACCTGTAACTTATGTTTTCAGGACTGAATAAAAGTACTGGACTTTGTTCTTCCTGTTCTAATCAGATTTTCATATTGAAAACATTTTTTTTACCACACATGCCTTGTGAAGAAGAAAGGTAAGCTTGATATGGTACATGCGAAAAGGAAGAAAGCTTGAGAGAAGTGGTTGGTGAGATGATAAGGAAGGATATAGTCAGAGCTAAGATAAACTTCAGAATTTGTCATATCYGTTGACCAAACTGTCAGCACATCTGATTAATTTTCTGGTATTAGAAATCACTTCTATTTTAAAAATAGAAAAAAAACCATCAAACAACTTGATGACTTTCTTACAGGGCATTTTTTTTGGGCAGGGGGAGGGGCAGTCCTTATTGAGGCAGGTTACTGCAAAACACTGTTTTCAAAGGTTAGATAACAAAGTGAAACATACTGGACAGGACTCATATACCGAGATGGTTGTATAGCTGAACTTTTTGTATTTTGCTGACCTCTGTATGTCATTGGAACCTGCTTGAAAGGCTTCATGCGTATTTTAAAATATGGCTTTCCTCTTCAATGCAAAACCTCAGTGGTATCCCAGAATAATACAAATACTTGGTTAAAGGACTGGACAGATGCTTCAATAACATTTGGTCCTTGTGCTTTTACACAGACGTGTTTTCATCAGTCCTCAGAGCTGGAGTTGGAGGGCAATGGGAGTGCAAAAAGTAGGGACATTTAACTGGATGGGATATGTCACTGTAAAAGGAGATCTGCAGTGGTTCAGGAGGGTTGCCTGAGATGGTCTGTGTTTCTGTTTGCTCAGGCTTTCCTGAAGCAGTCTCACTGGGTCTGCCAATCTTAGATGGGCATGAGGAGAACAGCTGATTTCTATATTAAATATACTTAAAATATGCTTGTCTCCACTTCTGTTTTATATTTCTAGTACACGTAAAAGAATTGTGTTCTATTCTGAAGATAAGCCACGCTTTTCCTTTCTTAGTGTCTTCTGTTGCATGTATTTCAGAACTATTGTGTAATGGAAATGGCGCTCTCCGCCCCCCCTCCCTCCCCCCAACCCCTGTGGCTGAGAACACGCCTGTCATTGTAATTTTGAGTGCTGCTTCTGTTGTTTAGTTGGAAACAGACCTAAATATCTTTCTGTAAGTCTTTTTGCTGTGGTTAAAGTAGAAAAGTCATTTAGTAAAACGATTCTGTTTTTAAGAACATTTCCTTGAAAATTTCTGCCAGGCAGCCTTGATTAAAATACATTGTGTTCATCTACTTTCCTGTGTTACATGCAAAGTAGTTTTAAAAAAAAAAAAAAAAAAAAGGGGGGGGGGGTAGCATGCTTTTAAAGATGCAAGCTGAGGACTTTTTGGGGGGTTCTCTTGTTTGTTTTCTAAAAAGCTGCCTTAGATTCTTGATGGTTTCTTCTGCCACTTCCCTGCCCCACCTCTTCCCGCCTTCCTTGAAATGGTACCAGAAAAATAAAAACAAAAGCTTTTGGTTTCCTGACCTTACAATTACAGAATGCAGATGTCCTCAGCTGTTTTTCTGTGGTGCTTTAAATTCATTGTTGCAGCATTTGAAACTATTCCAGAGTGTGTGTGGCAATATGTTTTGTTATCAACTAGATGAATGCTGAAACTTAACTGATGAATGGATATCTATTAATTCCTAAATTTTCATTTGCCGTAGAGGGCTTGGAAGAGTTTATGCTATCAAAGCAATGGATGGTCAAGAGACTATTTGTATCCAGTGCAGTTAAACTAAATATCCAGTTAGTGAAATGAACTCTTGTTTTTTATTTCAGTTCACAGTGAGGTTCGTCGTGTTGCAATCCTTGAAACACTACAATTCTTGAATTCTGGAATGCAAAGGAAAATGGGAAAACAACGGGATCTTTTGCAGCCGACAGATTAGGGTTAACTTGTCTCTTTGTCCTTTTCATCTTTTTAGTGACTGCAGTGGGAAGAATTGTATTGTTCATTGAACATTCAAATGTATGTTGTATGCCAAAAGGAATGTCTTCTCATGGGATTGGGATAAGGGATTGTTACAAGCAAGTTTGGGTTCCCTAGATGACAAACAGGCCAAAAAAAATTAGAGCCTTTCATCACTCAGGTTATTTTCTTCCTCTTCTCTGTACTTCCTCTAAAGAAAGTCCTTTAACTTTTACAGATGAAGGATGGCACCTCACCCAACATACGTTTCAGCTGCACCTAAGAGAGATACCTAAGTAGAGGGCAGTGTGTCCATAACATGTATTTGACCTTTGTTTTAGAAAGGCAAACAGTGGAATTCCTTTGCCTTCGAGCTCTTTTGTCAGGGAAAGTAGAACAGTAACTTGCATAAAGAAGTTCTTAGAGGAAGTCCCAGATGTGAAAATCATAGGTTGTAGATCTGTTACAAATCCAGTGGAATGACAGCCACTAGAGACAGTGGTTGAAGCCCCTGATTCATTAGAGACAGTGAACGAAACCTCTGATTCCAGTTGCTTAAACAGCAGTGCTGCAATAAAATGAATGTCATCCTGAAGATTTTCTCATATGGATAACTTGATCCACTTTAAAAACTGTTAAAGTCCCAATTCCAGTAACAAATTAACTGGTCTAACCACCACTTCAGCTTGCACTATGCCTGATGGTCTTGCCAACAGGGCGAGGCGGGATAGAAATGCAGGACAGAGGGTTTATGTGTTTCAGGATAAAAGGGAAGAATTCTTTTTTGTGTATATCCGAGGAAGAGGTTTGCAGGGGAAGGGAGTTCTCTCTAATGAGAAATACGTGCAGTTCTGCTTAAGGAGGAGGAACTGGAAGGAAGGAAACAAGTCATAATCTGAAGGCATTTGTCCGTTGATGGAGTGGCTGTTTGCTTACAAATTTGGCAGCTGCAGCTTTTCTTGAATCATGGTTTTTGTTCCAAGAATTCTTGTTTAATGAATTTCTTACCTTAGTCTGCCAAACTTTGGATGTTTATATCCTACATTGTAAAGGTTTGGTTTTTGTTTTGTTTTGTTTTTTTACAGTTATGTATGGTTTAGTATTTGTTAAAGAAGGAATCAGAGAAACTTACTGTTTTGTTTTTTAAAATAAACTTTGGCTAATTATTAGTATATTAATAGCTCTCTAGCTATGTATTGAAACAACTTTTCCTTAATATTAGAATATGGGTTTCTGAAAAATCAGAATGGTATTGCTCTCCAGAAGACTAGATCTGGGTTTTTTGTGGTGGTGTTTTTTTTTTTTTTTTTTTGGTGTTTGTTTGTTTTTTTTTTTTTTTTTTTTTTTTTTTTTATCCCTTTTTTTTAAGGGCTAGAATGAATCGACAGATTGCCATCTCATTTCACATCTAGTGTGGTACAAGCCATATGGAAATATGGCAAGTCTTATTTTTAATAACTCTTTTGCCTTTGACTTTAAGACATTGGTTCTTGGCTTGACTGTCTTTCCATGCCTACATGCATCTTAAGCACCTGTATTTGCTTTTACAATGTAACCAGGTCAGCTATTGGTCATCTGTCAGTTTGACTAATCAAGAAGTCCTCAAATCTCTCAGTGTACATACACCTCTTCCCCCCCCAGTGTCCCCCTCCCCCCAAATAGCTCTCATTTGCTCCATACATTCATCCGTTCTATAGTGTGGATTCCAGAAGTATGCACACTATCTGTTTTGGCAGCCAACTATTTTTATTTAGACTTGGACCATGAATTTTAGAGCTGGAGTAATTTTATGTTCGGTAAACATAATTATTTACCTTAATATCTATAGCCTTATTGTGTGTAGTGAGAATGATTGCTGGCTGAACTGGGAATCCTACTGCTGTTTATGACGTTACCTGCTGGTTTTAGATTAACTTAATTCTAAATGTGTTGTGGACTGCTGCCATTCTTGTATCTTTGGAAACAATTCAGACTTTTTTCCTATGTGTTATGCCCTTTGACAGGCATATTATTGCAGTTACTCTGTTTTCACCCAAAACCCGAGAATGAGAAAGATTGTTTTCAAAATGTCCTATGATGTCCATTTTCACCTAAGTATGGCTTTGTGCTTTATTTTTTTTTTTTTTTGTAATTGAAAGCAGGATAGAATTGGGCAGTTCTCTGGATAGTGTTTATAATTCATGCACTGTTCAAATCCCCTTGTTGACTGACTCCTGACTTGCAACCCACACTTGGGAAAACCTCTACTCTTTGGCTGTCATGGTCAGCTCAGTCTCAAGCCCCCACCCTACACAAGTTGTGATGACTCCCACCATTGCAAGATTCTTTGAATTGCGGTGTAGAAAGTGCAGAGGTAAAGGGTATGGTTATAGGGTTCTATAGGGTCTTCTGAATCCTAAGTTCAGTTTCTCCAATGTGCTGCATAGTACAGGAAAGCTGCTCTAAGTGTATGGCTCATAGTTTCTGTTGCTGGTACAGACTCTCATTGTTCTTATTCATTTGTTTAATTACAGCAATATGACTGTTTCATGTTGAAGCTGTTTTATATTTACTTCATTAAGACATTCAATTTAGTGGCAGCAGGAATTGCATATACAGCCTCTCGATGCTAAAAGATTCCTGTAAGAGTGTCCTTATGTGGAAAATACGTAGTTAATGTTTTGATTGCACGCTGTCTAATATTTTTTTATTTGAAGATGTCATATATACAATAAATGTACACCAAGACTGAATGAATTGAATGGATAACAGGCTGTATCACAAGAATTTAAAGAAAGAAGCTGCTTGGCAGGGTGAAAGCAACAAACCACTTAATCAGAATCAGTAGAGCTTTCTGGATGTCTTTGTTTTGTAATTATTTTGAGCAGAGCAGCGGACTCGATGAACAAATGAAGGTGGCAGTATTAATGATTCTTTAAAATCAGTGTTGCATGACCATTCAGTTCTTTTATCAGGCACTTTTTCTGGTAACTAGGGTAGCTTCTTCTGCTCTTTATTGTTACAGAAGGAAAATTGAGCTAGATTCTACCTCTGAAATAGCTGCCCAAAGACTTTTTTCTAGCTAGCATGCAGGGAGAAGTTCCTGTACAGTTCTTAGCCTTGCATAATTTTTAGAGTTGCAGCACTGCAGTCACTTTCTAAAAACTAAAACCAAATAGTGAATTGACAGCATATACAAAAGGCTGTGATTCAATTTTAAAAAGTTTTGTTTGCAAAATATCCCTGGCATTTTTTTTGATCAGGTTTGCCCTTTCTAATTAAGGACAACTTAAGCGACACAGTACTGTTCTGTACTAGATAGAACTTTATTACATGAATGGAAACTTTTCATGGCAGGGTGTGGGTTACAAAGAAGAATGATTGATTGATCTATTGAAGAGAAAAAAAAAATCTAGGGGTAGAAGCATACTTATAAAGAAACAAACTACTCAGCAGGGAAAATTGAATTGTTACAATCATGTAAAAGTTTTCTTGGGAATTTGCATTAGAAATTTGCAAGCAATCCAGCTGGATATGTGTTGCTTCTGTTGTTATAAGCTACCTGAGAGGACGTATATGATTGGCAGGCATAGCTTGAATTTACAGTGTATGTGTTAAGAGGTTTTAGTACAGGTCTAGCTTATTTCATGACCACACATGAAGGTTTGACAGAAAATATGTTACTACTTAGCATGGTTACATGGACCTAATAATAGTGATAGCAACCATAAATTGCACTCCCCTGTGGTTCACGTTGTAAACAGAACTTTGCAAATGGCATAGTCAAAAAAGGGAAGGGAACGGAGTGAGAGGTGTGTGTCTGTGGTGGTAGGGTTTAAGTCTGAATTTCCAGCCCTTTAAAAAGATCTTGTCTTCCTCTTTTGTTTTGTTGAGAATTCAAAATTTCATCTTTTTCACTTACAGTAAATCCACTTTTCAGTTGAAACTTGTAATTGTCTATATATTAGGGGGGAGGTCATAAGTAATTGAAACTGCAAGTTGTACAACTGTCCTGGTTTCAGCTGGGATAGAGTTGGTTTTCTTCCTAGTAGTTGGTATAGTGCTATGTTTTGGATTTAATATGAGAATAATATTGATAACACACTGATATTTTAGTTGTTGCTAAGTAGTGTTTACACTAGTCAAGGACTTTTCAGCTTCCCATGCTCTGCCAGGTGCACAAGAAGCTGGGAGGGAGCATAGCCAGGACAGCTAGCCCAACTGGCCAAGGGGGTATTCCATACCATGTGACGTCATGCTCGGCGTATAAAGCTGGGGGAAGAAGAAGGAAGGGGGGAACGTTTGGAGTGATGGCGTTTGTCTTCCCAAGTAACCGTTACGCGTGATGGAGCCCTGCTTTCCTGGAGATGGCTGAACGCCTGCCTGCCGATGGGAAGTAGTGAATGAATTCCTTGTTTTGCTAAGCAAGCAAAACAAACACAGAAGTGTGCGCAGCTTTTGTTTTACCTATTAAACTGTCTTTTATCTCAACCCATGAGTTTTCTCACTTTTACCCTTCCGATTCTCTCCCCCATCCCACCATGGGGGGAGTGAGTGAGCGGCTGTGTGGTGTTTGGCTGCCTGCTGGGTTAAACCACAACAACCACCTAACCATTTTTCTTATTACTGTGTTGGGAAGACCCTTTTTTTTTTTTTTCTTTTTTTGAAGAGGAATATGGAAGGCAGCGAATCAGATTTTTCTCTGGGTAAATCAGGAAAGAGCTAAAATTAGACCTTCAGAATTCACTTTTTTTATTCCCCCTCAAAGCTGAGGAAAGCTTGGTATATAGTGTTTGGCAGGTTACTGAATTGAAGAATGTTTTGGTTCATTATAGTTTCTGTAACTTTTTTTTTTCCTCTGTATAATATTGTAGAAAAGTGGTATCCATTGATACGGGTAGTTTCATGCAGATACTTCCAAAGCAATGCTTTCCTGCAGAGGTTGGAAACTCCATGTAGTATCTCTGATTTTGTAAGTCCTAATTCTCATCAGACCGAGACACAGACGCAGTTGTCTTCTGCTCACAGGTTGAGTAGCAAGAAAAGTAATACAGGTAAGAGCAGGGAGGAGCATAAAAATGAGAGCCAGAGAGGTTTCCTGCATACGCTACGAATCTACATTGTGATAAGGCTTATGTTCAGTATTAGGTGACTCCAGAAAGATATCACTTAATAAAATGAGGTGTAGTTGTTAGTTCAAATGTAGGATACTTGGAGTGTATGCATTAGCTGTTATAATGTGCTTGTAATTAGGAAGTCCAAATTACAGACACATGGGCCAGCATCATTTAAGGTGGTATAAATAATGTTAGAACTGGAAGTCCATCAGGCCTTATGGCTCCATATGCTGCAAATTGTATTAGAAGGCTGTTAGAGGAGTGATGTGAGCTTCAATGCAGCTGTGAAAAGGGGCTGGTTTTAACGACATGTTCCAACTAAATGTAGTGTTTCAACTCTTTGGTCATCTTAAGCAGGTTTGTAGTTTCCTTTATGCATGCAATACAGTCCATCAAATTCAGTTTGCTGAAGAGATGTGAGAGGGAGAGGTTGGAGAATTACCTGCCTCTTATGTGAGATTTAATCCGGTCAGTACCAAGTGTACCTTACTCCAGTGAGACTGCTGCGAGCTGAGCTCTGCCTGCCACAGGAAGAGCTGGGCCAAGCCTGTAGTCTTGGTAGCAGCAGCGTTCGATGTCCTGGACATCCCTCAGCCAAGGAGACTGCTTCAGAGGTTATGCCTAGCTGGTGACTTCCCTTTTGATAAGCAAGCTTACTCTAAGAACTTAAGTCTTTTATGCATGTCTCTTTAAATTACACGGTAACAAATAAGGAGAGAGCAATATAGGACTGTAATGAGGCTGACTGCCTACATAGTGTAACAGTGGGAATAGCTTGTTTTTGCCACAGTTCAGACGGATAAAATCTTTTCAAGTCACTGATTGCTGTAGCATCTTTGCTCCTTTTCCACCCTGTGGTGGAGTCTTAGAGGGTTGGTGAAGCGTGAAAGAAGGGAGAGGAAGGAAAGGGCATTACCAAAGCCAGATGGTGGTTGCTGGTGTTGAAAAATCTATTACCTGGCATGGCAGGAGCCAGCAGGTGGGCAAGCTGGGCCTCAGGAGGAGGAATGGCTTTAGGAGTTATTCAGTTACCCATGTAGGTTATTAAAACTCTGCATGTTTTCTTCAGTGCACCAGTTTAAGAACCTCTGTGTCTGTGGTTTACTCTTTGCTTCCCTCCTGTTTTGGGGGATCTCTATAAGCTAATTAAGCTGTTTGTATGGACATGGGCTAACCTGGACTAGTGAAACATTAATCTTTGTTAACCTCTTCTTCATTCTTTATTTATTTATTTTTAATCCAAATCGTTTCACTGATCCTATTTTGAGTGGGATGCCACAGATAGTGTTTTTTCCAATGACAAAGAAATTCTGAGATTCTCTGTTTCACTGCCATTCCTCTGCTGGGTGCAGCACTAGGTCTTACTCTAAACTGGTGTTTGTGGATTTGTACAGTGCCTAGTGTAATGATGTTTCTCTATGCTTTTATGATAGTATTTACATTACAATATATAGGGGGTTTCTTACTGTTTTGAAGGTTTGATGTTGAGAAGCATGTTGGCTTGAAACTTCCTGAAGTATTCCTGTTTTTTTTTCCTTTTTCCTGGAATTCTATATGTTTCTGGATTTTATATGTTGTATGACAGTTCCTGGCAAATAATCTTATAGTTGTAGCTATTTGATTACTGTTTCTGTTTTAAATCCAAATTAGTTGCAAGTTTGTAGTCTGTGGGATGGTTTGCATCTTCATTTTTGAGAGCTTTTCCTATGCTGTGACAAGCAGCTGAATGATAATGTGTATGTGAAGATCATCAAACGTGTTTGAAAGGCCTCCTTAGTCTTCAGCAGGCAATGCTGTGTTCCATTTAAAAAAAAAAAAAAAAATCCCTTTTACATGGAACTTGCACAAAAGAAAGAAATTATTTACAGAGAAATCATGTTTGAAGACCTCTTTATTGTAACTCGGATCAATAAGGAAAGTACTTTCTAGCCATCACTTCTGCTAGAGCAGAAGAACCTTATGAAAAGCATGATCTGATGATAGCAGTCCTTTGATAGTCATTATGTGTGGGAACTTGTACTCACTCTGAAACTTGTGGGATACGTCATGTTTTTATCAGTTTATCTTCTCTTACGTCTTCATTTTCTCTGTTCTAGAATAAAACTTTGTCCATTTTTGCTGATGGGTTTGTCTCCTGCATTTGTTAAACCTGCTCTTGTCTTCAGTGTTTTTATCAAAACCATTTCAATTAGTACTGAATTAATCAGATGTCTAATCTCTGGATATAAGCAAATATTGTTTGTGGATTTTCTTTCCCCCCCCCCCCGTCTGTTGATGGCTATCTAGTGACAACCACTAGCTGCTTAGTGGGAGAAGTGAAGGGGGAGCCTAGGCAATGGACTTGCTGGTGCTCAGGTTCTCATTAGTTGTAATGGCAAGAAAACAGGGTGGCCAGTGTCCTGGATTTGCACAGATCACGTTTCTGTTCCTGGGTTGAACTTTCCAGATGTTGTTGGTGAGCTGTCACTTGAGAGTCCCTGCCCTGTCAGTATCTTTGGAAGTCAGCATTGCCCAATCTGAAGATCCAGTGGTTTGCTGTATTACGAGCATGAAGGCTCTTACAAAAAGAGATAGCTAAAGATGGAAGACTGTGCTGCCGTGAAAATGAGCATCACACTCATGCGGAAGTCAACACGACAAATATGATATCAGAGAGGGTGGCTTTAGGAAAGAAGTGTAATATGGAGGCACTCTGACAAGAGCAGTGTCTGTGCAACAACTGAATTGTTTGATGAATTGCAGGAAGGCATGTAAGTGTTGCCGTATGTTTCTGTCTGGATCAGGACTTGGTGGGCTTCCAGAAATCAATTTCAGTACTTTCATTAAATTATAGACAGACTTCAGGTCTAAAAAATTTAAGTGTGTGATGGAGAGAATGTTTCTGGGGAGGAGATGGGGCAAGACTTCTTAAAATATATAAGCATCCATTCAATGGTGGGTTGGTGTGGTGTGGTGGGTTGTTGTTTTGTGTTTTTTGTTTTTGTTTTTGTTTTTTTGTTTGTTTGTTTTTTTTTTTGTTTGTTTGGTTGGTTTTTTTTGGTTTTTTTTTAATCAGAAGGGCAGAGCAGCATCATGTATTTTGCAGTATTAATCATCTTAATGAAAAGGTCTTCAAGTCACAGATTTTCTTTTTATTTCCAGAGTATGCATGACCTTGCATATAGGTGAACCCAGTGATTGTGGTGTATGGTTTCCAAGTTCAGGAGAAAATTTGGCCTTCAGATATTTTTTCCCTTATATGTATGTGGAAGAAAAAAACCTAGGAACAAAACAGCTTAGTAAATGTCTGAGGTTTTTCCTCAATTATCTAAAAGTTGACATTACATCATCTGCACAGATGTAAATATAGACAATAGTAGGTGTGTTAAATCTCCTGACTTATTTTTAAAACCTCTTTTACAGAGGACTCTCTTTACTTGAGTGTATGTTTGTATCAGTAAATAGAGATGTGGCATTATGTCCATTTTTCTTTCTCTTTCTGGGAGATTGGAAGTTTCTTTTAAATGCTTATTTTCATCTTTTGAGATTGTTTTTAGCTATTGCAGAAATGCTGTTATGTTTTCTGTCATTGACTCTGCTCTTTCCCAAGATGGTTATATTTCAGTGAAGTTGTGTTCTGTTTTTTCCTAACTGTCCCTCTCTCTAGACACGTTTCAGATTTTCCCAAATACGCATTTTTTTCTCTCTGAACAATGATATTATTTAACAAAGTAATAAATAATGTAGCTGAGTGGTTTTGTATGAAAATCAGCTGAGCTGTTGGTTTTTCAGACAAACAGGAAAAAACAATCCCTCCTTTAATTTCAGTGCTAAAACCCAGAGGATTAGCAAAATAGATGTGAATATTTTGCGTATTGTGAGACCTGTCCTAGGTCCTGATTCGAGATAAGTTCCCTGTTTGAGGTAATATTTAAGACTTAGTTTAAACAAAATCCAGAGTTACATGACTTCTTAACTGTCAAAGGCATTTGTCATGGTTTAACCATGGAAACGAAGTTTTGTTTGGTGTAATGTGTTTGTTAGGTGCTTTATTGTCTATAGGCAGTGTTATAACTATCTCTCTGTATGGCTACTTTGTGGAAGTAAATGTTGTACGAAATAAAGATTCTAAGTTGGCTTAGAAATTGAACTTTAAATATTACTGTAAAAGTACAGAACAAACCCAACCAATTCTGAAATCAATTTCTATTGCCATGTAATTGCTGCATGTAAGAAAACAAGTGAGGAGCTGAAGTGTGTTTTCTCTTTTGCAGGTGTTGCTGAAATAGTTCGATTTATTTAAAACATATGATTTCATGCAATTGTGCCTGATTGTTAGTGCAGCTGTCAACAGCTGCATGCTCATTTAGCTAATTGCATTCTAGTAAGATAGCTAAGCTTATTTTAAGATATGCAGTTGTGCGCTTTTTTTAAAGCAACTACACATTCAGAAGATTTACTGCAGAAAGTTCTTTGTTATCACAATGAACAATCATTGCTCTAGAGGAAATTTGAGAGCTTATAAACGAGACTGTATCAGCCAGTCTTGTGTATGGATAGCATCTGTGAAAAGTTGGACCATGCCACTTACGTTCACATAGTTCTAAAGGCCTGGAAATGGTCTTGTCTTTGGGGTTAGTTTCATTATCTGCTCTTTGGGAGTATTTTATAGTTTAACATGTAAAACTTTCATTTAACAAGCAACTAATTCCTATTGCTGCATCAGTATTCTGGTTGTGTATACAGGAACTATGTGCTTCTGTTACATACTGATCATCTCCTTCAAGAAATGTGTACCTGAAATGAGAAATTTGTATAAAGTGATATAAAAAGCATATTAGGAGAGTAGACTTTCTATTATGCATGCTAATTCTGTATAGAATACTTGTATGTTTTTTACTGGTATGTGTTAGCTACGTAATTACAGTCAACAGTATGAAATTTGTAATGCAGTGTTGTTTTTATTTGTTATATAGCTTTATGCCAGTATATACAGGCCTCTAAAACCCGAGATGGTGCCAGCCCTTTCATTTCAAGTGCAACAGAAGGTAAAGGAAAAAGTGTGGGGAAAAAAAAAAGCACAATTTTTTGTTCATCTGATACCCTACCTTCATGGGCATTTATGTGGTTCTTCATCTTTTAACCTTCTAGACTCTCTCTTCACAGCTAACTTCTTGTAATAGGTGGTGGATACCCTTTTTTCCTAAGTCTTGAAGAAGAAATTAAGTGATGCCACTTGTATGTCTACCTTAAACTTGCATCATCTTTGCATCTTGTCTATTTGTGCTTTTCTTCAGTAATAAAATTCCACTGAAACTGAAGCTTTAGCTATGCTTTAACAAGAATCTGAAATATCTGAAGAGTAGCTTAGAGAATTGCTGTCATGACCACAATCTCAAGATAGTCACGCTTAAGGAAAAGTACAGATACTTAACAACATAGAAATGTTACAATGCTAATCCTTGCTAATATCTGCAGTCTGATTATATGCTAACTAACTGTCTTGCGTTTTCTGTTTCTCTTAAAAGGAGTGTGTGCTTAATTCACTTATCCTCGCATCTACCTGCTGATGTCCTGCTTTTTGGCCTTGTTTCAGCTTAAAAGGAGATGAAATATTTACTTCCGTATTTTTCTTTCACCTGCAGGGGAAAACTTTGAACAGACTCCGTTAAGACGCACATTTAAATCCAAAGTTCTTGCTCGCTATCCTGAGAATGTTGAATGGAACCCTTTTGACCAGGATGCAGTGGGAATGGTCAGTATCACTTAATGGCTTTTGTTCTTAAGACAAAAACCTACCTTAACAACTGAAGGCATTCATCTCTGTTTTCTTTGGCAAAAAAGTGTGAAGTCTATTATAGATTGGAAATAATAATGAATTTCTCTAAATTGTGCAGGCTCAAAAGGCCTTTTCCTTTAAAAAATATCCCAATTAAATGAAATTAAGTTTAAACTTATAAGTGATAAGTCCCTAGGAGAGTTTTTTGTTCTTTTACAACTTTTTTGTTACATTCTAGAGAATTGGTAGAGAAATAAATTAGTCTGCAATTAATGAATCTTCTTTGTGCGTGATTTTTCTGTTTAATGGAATGCCCTGTGGTTTCTTAATCTAGATAAAAGTACTTTTCTCTGCCAGGTTTCTGGTCTTAGTGACCAAAATACTTTCCTTTATCTGAGTTTGAATTATGTTGTTTTATTCCCATTGAGGTTGGTAACAAAATGGTTACGAGTTTCAATAGAAACTACATACAGCCCTTTTAATATGTTCCTTTAGTTTTTCTGATTTAGATGCATATTACTGTATGGTACAGAGATGTAACACTTAATAGAATTTAAAGTGAAATGCAATGGCAATCTGTGGATTCTAAATCCTATTTTCACCAATGCTTCTGGAGGCAGGGGGAGAGAAAAGTGTGTTTTAATTGATATTATCTCCTGTCCCCCCCTTTTTTTATAGCTGTGTATGCCTAAAGGGCTTGCTTTCAAGACACAAGCAGATTCCAGAGAACCTCAGTTCCACTCTTTTATTATTACTCGTGAAGATGGCTCACGGACATTTGGATTTTCTCTCACGTTTTTTGAGGAAGTTACTAGCAAACAGATCTGCAGTGCAATGCAGACACTGTATCATATGCACAATGCTGAATATGACATTCTTCATACTCCACCCACAAATGACAAAGATAGCTGCAGCAGCACTGGAGACTGCAATGGCACTTCTGTTTCAAAGCTACAGCGTTTTAACTCCTATGACATCAGCAGAGACACGCTCTATGTCTCAAAATGCATTTGTCTGATTACTCCAATGTCTTTCATGAAAGCTTGTAAGAAGGTACTAGAACAACTTCACCAAGCAGTGACTTCACCTCAGCCACCACCTCTACCTTTAGAAAGCTACATCTACAATATTCTCTATGAAGTTCCTCTTCCTCCAGCAGGAAGGTCATTAAAATTTTCAGGTGTTTATGGACCAATTATCTGCCAGAGGCCAAGCACCAGTGAACTACCACTATTTGATTTTCCAGTTAAAGAAGTTTTTGAATTGCTTGGAGTAGAAAATGTGGTTCAACTCTTTACCTGTGCCCTTTTGGAATTTCAGATACTGCTTTATTCACAGCGTGAGTACTTGGTTTTTGTTTTCTTATCTTGTAGTTGTACTGGCACAAGGTCTTTTCGTTTCTTGAATTTTAAAAAACACACAACAGAATAGCTGCATTAAAGTGGCATTCGCATGCTAATGCAGTCAGGCTGATCTATGTGCAGGTTTTAATGTAAAGAAAAAAACAGGAGTTGCAAAGAAAGCGTTGCATTGGCTCCTGTTTTTAGACACCTAAACTTAAAACTTTGGGCTTTCACATAATCTCCTGTATTCATGGACTGACTGTCCCCTTTATTGTTGTCTCTGGAAATGTGCTGTTGGATAGAATAGTATTTCTTCTCCCATGTTCCTCTCCAGCTGCTTAGCTGAAGTCCCTCCTATCTCTGCCAAACCATCCATGCATTTTGAGAAGATACATAGTTAATTATATATGGTTCTGAAGAAGAATTAATGATGCAAACATAATTTTCTCTTTGAGTGCCCAAAGTCACGTTTCAGTTGTTACTTTGAAATAAAATTACCTGAAAAAAGTTTTATTTGACTGAATTGAAATCCCAAATCTCTGTTAAGGCCTTGAAACAGTTATTGCTGAAGTCACGTAGATAAAGCTTGCTTTGAAGAGGATATGCAGAAACTAAGCTGAAATAGCATCTGTTTATCAATTAATAAGTAATGTGCTAGTGGTATCCATTTTCTGTGTTGAAATTTGTGAATACTGGGCTTCTTACTCTGCATCCTGTTACTCTAATACAGAGTATGTGGAGTTATGCCAAAAGATAATCTTTCTACGTTTTTTTTTTTTGTCCCAAGCTGGCCAACGTTAATCCAGACCCACCCATCCATAACGGTGTGGTTTAAAGTAGACAGACTGCATTTTGAACATTGTTTTATAGTAATGGTAAAGAAGCCTAGAAGACCCCAAGACAAATGCAGGGATAGTCCATGGTGTTACTGAAATCTGTTTTCGATATTTTCTTCCATTGAGCTGTCACTGAAATATGTAGAATACAAATGGTAACTATTTATAAAATACAACCTGCAGTTATTAGCAACATTCTCCGAGCATGAAATACAGATGTTTGTGTGTTGAGATGTGTGCATAGACTAAAGCCAAAGATGAATTTTGTGTGTATAGTTAAGGTGATTAAAAGTGTATAATGGCAGCAGAGCGTTATGTCACAGTTATTGCATTGTATAAACACTTGTTAACTACCAGAGAAAAGCTATACAATAATTCAAACGGAGTCAAAAAAACTTATTGTACTCAATAGTGGTTACTCTCTTGGATTTTGTCGTGGTTTAACCCCAGCCAGCAACTAAGCACCACACAGCCGCTCGCTCACTCCCCCCACGGTGGGATGGGGGAGAGAATCGGAAGGGTGAAAGTGACAAAACTCATGGGTTGAGATAAAGACAGTTTAATAGGCAAAGCAAAAGCTTTGCTTGTTATTCATAGAAAATCTAGAAATACTTGCCTAGCAGACAAACTTCTTTTGTGGTTTCTCCAGAAATGGATTAGGCATTTATATTTTTGAGATTTAGGGAGAGTTTGTTTGTGTGGATATCTGTGTCCTACCAGTGGATGATTCAAACATCAGCTCTTCCATCTGAAGAAGAATGCAGTCCAGCTGGCCTGTAGATGTCCTTGAGACCTCCTGTGGCGCAAGCGTGAGTGCCTGGCTGGTTGGAAGCACCACAAGAAAAGCAATGTGTGCATCGCCATATCGGAACAGTGTTCCCTGATCTCTTTTCACACCACTGTGTTATAACTACTCTTTTCTCCTGGGCTGGAACTCAACTTGCTTCTGGGCTGGTCTTCTGTGTTCTGGGTTCTCTTTCCAAGTCATATTAATAGGTTCAGCTTTTTTTCCTGGGCACTTTCCAAGTGTCTGATCAGTGGCTAATTAAAGAAGCTTAAAATAGCTCTGGAACACTTGAGTTTCTTGTTTGCACGCACAGACATACAGAATTCAAAGGGATCCATGCAGCTGAAGGCCTGTGGGCCTGGATCTTTATGACAGTTTCTGTCTGCTGTCCCCCTGCCTCACCCCAAGCTTTGGCTGAGTTGGGCTGTGTTGCGCCTTATGGAAGTGTCTTGTCTCTCTCTATCAAGTTCTGACCTATAGTTTCTGGCTGAAAAGTCTTCTTTCAGTAGAAAAATAATTTTAGTTATTTGTTTGCTCACTTTTGGCCCTCAGTTTTGGTGAACTAGCTGTGGCAGTGCCTTCTCAGTAATAGTAGCTATAGTTTTTTGAAATGTAGCTTCTCTTAAGTACTTTCTGAGGGATCTAATCTCTGATACTTTTTTTTACCTGCTGTTTTTTCTTAAGAAACCCTTTGGTGCCGTTTGCTAATACTTACTCAGAATACTTTCAAAGCTTCTGGTGAGTTAATAACGGAAGTTGCTGCATAGTGCTGGCGTTGCCAACAGCCCAGTTAAAGACTCTTTTCTAAAATGCGTTTGATACACATGTACTTCATTTTTGTATTACTTGAAATGGAAGTGTGAAGTATTTTGAAGTTCTAGAAAGTCAACTTTTTCTTCCTGTAACTTCTGGTTTTCTCTTCTAACCACAATATTCTGTTTTCTTCTACATGGCAGTGAATTAGAAAATTGTTTTAGTAAAGTGATTGCTTGCTTAGCTTAAAAGGATGATATCAGCAGGAAAATGGAACTTCTGACTGAGGTTCTGATTGTCTATACATTTACTTACTGGTTTCCTTCTTTTGCTTTGTTTTGGTTTGTTTAGGTTTTTGTGGGTTTTTTTGTTGGATTTGTTTGTTTGTTTGTTTTTAAACTGGAATATGCTCCTAATACATTCTTCTCTTCTGTATGGTTGACTAACATCTGTTTTTTGCTGTTTGTAAAACAGGGAATGTTGAATGTAGATACAGGTGATGGTGCACTCAGTTCTAAGTGGAATCAGAAATTGCTTGAACTGTTGTAAGGGCTTGCTCATGTTCTTGCACATGCAGTAGCGTGAGGTCTAGGTTGTCATTCAGAATATAAATCTTAATTTTTTAATGTCCTTTGGGTTTGTTAAATCTCTTGGCGCTCAAACCTGTGACAGTTGAGGTGGTTGGGGTCATTTCTCGTTCTCCTGGCTCAGATGAGATGGCGATACTCATTGGGTGGGTTTAGATTTAGAACAGTACGTGTCAGGATCAGAGGGTTTGCTTGTAAGATTAACAAACAAACAAAAAAAAAACCTCCCCCACCCCAAAAAAAACCCCAAAACAAAAAACAAACAAAAAAACCCAACCAAAAAAAAAAAAAAAAAAAAAAAAAAAAAAAACAAAACAAAAAAAACCACCCAAAACCAAAAAACCCCCCAAAAACTCTTGGAGGACTTTGCTGCCAGATGCAATCCTTTTTGAAACAAATTATTTAGCATCTTAAGTTGCAGTCAGTGCTTGGAATAGGAGTAACTTCACTTGGCAGTGAATGTGTTTTGCTTTAAGATTGCTTTGACATGTTTTTAACTTTATGCTTCTGGAAATTCTTCTTTTGTCCCACTATATTGGCACAGACTGTGTGTTCTGGATCAGTGTAAGCCAAATGTAGGGAATGAATTCCTTGATTTGATTGTCCTCTTGAGAGAGTTGTTTCCCACTTGGGAGAGTGTGAGAGGAATGCAGGTGCCTATAAGACAGTGAAGAATCTGAAGCTGCCCCTACTGCTGAGCCAGTGCCAAGGAACTCTGTCTGGCAAAGAGACAGTGGTGCTGAAGGAGGCCTTCAGTAGTGCCCTCACCAGATTATTCTGCAGGAGCTGGTTTGCATTCCTTCAATTTATGTTGCTCTTTTATCTGTGAAATAGACTCACTCCTTATCTCTGCAGAGCACCTAGAGCTCTTCTGAAAAGTCTGCACTGAGTTAAGACAGCTGTGAAATCTGCTTGGAGGAGATTTTCTAAACAGCTAAAAACAATAAAGGAGAAATATAATGCACCACTGCCACAGACTATGATCTTGAACGGTTTTTATTTTCTGGGTATTTGCTGTCTGCTGCCATTTTTAAGTACAAGTAAAGTTGTTTTTTCTCCTTTGCTTTGCTTTTGAATCACTTCTCCCCATCTTTGTTTCACTTGCTTAAAATTATGTTCACTCTGGAGATTTGAAGTATTAGTTTTATTTCTTTGCAGTATTAGTCCCATGTTGCCCAACTCTAATCCCTTACGTAGGACATTTTCTTCTTATGCCTCCAGTGATTTAGGAAACTTGCTGCTTGGTGCAGGCATCTTTAATCAGCCTGTCAGACAGAGAAGTGAACACGAATAGGAAGTACTTTGACCCACTGCTTCTACTAACCACAATTCTCTCTTACTGCAGTTACAGGTTTTTTGAAGTAAAAGGGCCAATTAAAGAAATGTATGTTTTCTCTGAGGAGTCTGACATACTGAATACCTCTGCTCAGAAAAATTTGTTGAAAAATGTTTCTTTTACACCATGCTTTCTGCTATGAACAGGCATGCCTAAAGGGAACTCTCCAGGCAATGCTTTATTCTGGTGGCTCAACTGCATTGCATGCTACCTGTCCGTAGGCACTGCATATATAATTTTTTTCCCTTCTGTGCCCCTTCAAGTTAAAGAGAAGATTAATCCTGGCAAGTAGCCTATCTTTCTGGTTTATCCATATACTTTCTGAAGATCTCCAAACTCGTCTGTAGTGATGGTCCTTCACCGTAGGGGCAACTCTCTGCCTTAAAGCAGCAATATGGGAGTTGCATGTGGAATAGAAATTACTTCACAAATGCAACAGTATTTCATTGTGATCCATGAAGTAGGAAGATTAGAAGGAAAAAAAGTATTCCAGAATGTGATCATGTAATGGTTTTAAATTTGGCTAAGTCAAAGAATTTCTGTAGGCACTTGATAGACTTCTCTCTGGTAGAATGTGAGAATGGAGATGTGGAATCATGGTTCTTACAGCTGCCACCTTCTTTCCATCCTGCTCCTCTCTTTCCAGACCCAAGACCCCTCACTACTTCTTTTTCCTGGATTTACTTGCTTTTTACAGATCAACAAAAATGGCTAGATATACTAGACATAGATAAATAACTTCTCATATGCGCTTTAAGGGATAATGTATTTTACTTACAGTAATTGGTTAGAAGAAAAAATCAGCCTTTTTCTGTGTTCTTAAGTGGCCATGTTAAAAAGTAGCAGATTTTCTTTTCCTTGCATGGTGATCAATTAAGTACTTTCCAAACTAACAGCGCACTAGTGGTATGTCATTTTTTCCCCTACCAGTGCTCTTGCACAATACAAGGCCAAAAGACTCTGTGTCATTTGCACCAGAATAAGCATATTGGGGTTTCAAAAACAAGAGCAAGACCACTGCTGAAGCGCTTCTTCCCTCTTTTAAATTTTTTTGTTATTATTATTTGTAAATCTTATGTAGTGCTTTGGTACTAGAAGTGTCCTGCTCTATTCTTTTTTAAAACCAAAAAAACTCCATACCCTCTCAGGATAGGTATAACTTAAGAAAACATTTAAGTTATTTTGTTTTATGTTTGCGGGCTTCTTGCCTTTGTCCTTCCCTTTGGGCAACAGCTCCTGACGTACATAAAGCCTGCAGAATGTAGTCATTGTTACTTGCAGGCTGCAACTGTGCAGGCCAAATAGTTAGGAATGGCTTAAGCCATGTGGTTATCCAGGATCAGATTGCTGCATTTGCAGATAACTCAGTTGCAGGAGGTAGCTGCTGAGTGGATAGAAATTCTGAATTATTGATGCTACTTTGTAATTAATTTGAAAGGCTAATACTGAAGTTAGCTTAATGACAGAGAGAGAAGTTGTATTTAAATTAGCCAGCAGGATTAGACAGGGGGGTTTTATGTAGTAGGAAAACACTGTTTCTATTCTGAGACTTGTTCTTTCAAATAAGCAGGCTGAACACGAACCAGCTGGAATGTTTGTATATCTATGGCTACATTTAAAGTTCCTTTTAAAGCTGAAGAAAATAGGGTATGGAATGGATTCGTCTTATTCCCAAAGCTTATCATTAATTCATCACTTCTTTGCAGTCAGGCTGTGATTAAAGCTGCAAACCAATAAGTTATTGTGTAGGCAGAAACTGGTGTCCAGGCAGAATAGGGGAGTGCTGCTGGTGATGTTCATTGATTGTTCCCTAACGTGTTTCAGTCCAAGTAAGCTATTGGCAAAACCTTTAAACTGTTTAAGCTGTTCTCGCTTGTTTTGATTGAAGGCTCCTTCAGTCACAGTAGATCTACTGTGAGGCAGTGACAAGTAGCTCTGTGCAGTAAGCTTTTCCACCAGCAGAGCTTGATCTGGAAAGAAAAATCAAAAGCCTAGATTGCAGCATTACGACTGATGTTAGCAAAACTTGTGCTGAGCTCCTCCTGGATTGTGGGACTCTTTGCAGACCCCAAACTCTGCAACTTTGACTTCAAACAAAATTAATCATGAATGCCAGGAACTGAATTTCTTAGCCCTCTGTCTTCTGCTATCTGAAGTCTGAGTGGAGGATGGCTAAAGAATAGAATTAAAACCATAACCTTAGAAAGTGCACAGTTAAGCTCCAGAGCGTTTGTTTAGAACAAATGTTCTTTTTGCAGTTTTCATTTGCACTCTGCAGCAGTGTGCAACAGCTTCAGAAACCTCAACACCTGAATCTGTGCATTCAAGTGTCTTTTCCAATTTCATAGTGTCTGTAGTTTTATGAACACGTTAAGAGAACACACACATACCCCACACCCCAACACACATATGAAGGATACTGACTTTTTTCCCTTCCTCCTATTCCCCCCCCTTCCCCCCCCCCATTTCCTGGCTGGAATTGGATATTGTTGCAGTATCATTATAGCTTGACTGAAGATAGGAATTGTCTTAGTCTTGTGAGCTTGTTTTAGACTCTTTCCAGCCTGGCAGCTTGAAAGCATTCTGAATGTTTCAGCAGTTGTATTAGACCACACGCTCTGAGTTACCCTGGTGTTGCCTCCTCCTTTATGGTGCATAGATATCAAAAAACATTAAAGATGATTCTGTAGTATAAAAGAGAAGGGCAAGATTTTGGCTGAGCACACTGCAATGTTAACTGCTCTAGCCACCAGCCGCTGAATAAAAAGATCTTTTGGTATGCATGTTGCACAGGTGCATTTAGCACTGCTGTTAAATTCTAGGAGGAGATGAGTTGGTTTTACATTGAACTGAGACTTCGGTCATATATTGCAAAGGATGAACAAAGCTGATCTTTTTTATTTTCTACACCGTTATTTCAGTCGCACTGTTGGGTTGGCTACTATACAGCATGCTTTATAGACATTTAAACACTCTTTTAAAAAATGTTTATATGAGAGATACCAGATGCCTTGGGTTTCATCCAAGGCTTCCATAGAAAGCCATAAGCACAGAGAAAAGAAATTATTTCCGATGTGTTTCTTGGCCGATTACAATACTGCTTCCACACTCAAACTAGTGTTCCTGGTAACTCTGGTATATGTAGCAGAGGGTGACTTAATGGATGCTAAGACTCAATTTGCTCATTTACATATGACTTGCAGAATGACCTACTTCGTGTTGAGCTCTCTTTGTTGTTTCAGCAAAATGTGCTTGGGTGTACAAGTCTGGGCTTTCATTAAGATGCCGCTCAGCTAGTACTGAGTTTTGTGGTTTCTGTTCTAAAGCAAGCTCTCATTTCTTTAACTTAGATTCATTTACTTAAAAATGTTTGTGAAAGAAATTTTTTTTTTTTTTTCTTGATCTTTTTCAGATTATCAGAGACTGATGACTGTGGCAGAGACCATCACAGCACTAATGTTTCCATTTCAGTGGCAGCATGTGTATGTTCCTATCCTTCCAGCATCCCTCCTTCATTTTCTAGATGCTCCTGTCCCTTACCTCATGGGCTTGCACTCTAATGGGCTGGATGACAGGTCTAAGTTGGAACTTCCTCAAGAGGTAAGAGGAGCTCATCTTGATTGATTAAATACTGTACGTGACTATGAGGTAAGTGAGAAATGAGCCAAAACACTAGTGCTAACTGTAACAGCCATTGTGAAGTTCTTGCTGGCTCTGGTTTGGGATAGCTCTTACTTTGTTTTTTTTAGAGATGCTGGAGAGAATCTGGTGAAATAGCTAAATAAACCCCTGTTTTGGAAATTGTATGCTCTGATAAAATTAAACTGTAATTTTACAGGTATTGATGCAGTGGGGTTACAGAAGGAACACTTTTGTGCTGCCAAACTTAGCCCTGTAGTGCTAGGAAATGCAAGAAAGTGCAGTGTGAATTCGCCAACTGTGGCCAAAAGGCCATACAGCTGGTTCTGCATGGTGCCGAGTGAGCAAAGCTTAGCTGGCTTCAGCACTATGCTGTGCTTGGGCCGGTTCCTGGCTGCATGGGATTAGGCTGAGTTTCCCCACACTGCATTTCTGAGTTGGGGTTGGCTTACATGGACCCAGCCTGTCAGGTGTCTGCACCAAAACTATTTCAAATTTTCTTCTAGAATGCATACTTCAGTCTGCAGCAAAATGTCAGCATCTGCTTGAGCAAACCAGTGTTAACTGGGATAGTGCTCATGAAGTCCTCCCTTGTAGTGAGACTCTGTTAACACCAGCCACTGTATAAAGGAGAAGCAAACAGTCTGTAAAGATCCTGCAACTCATACATGGGGCTGGGACTACGTTCAACTGCTTAGAGGTTGTTTTTACTTACTTTATTCCACTGTTCACTTCACAAACATTCTTTTTAGGGACATGCCAAGAGAGAGTTTAAGAGCTGGTTTTGAGGATCAGGGGACCAAGAGTGGTTGAGCACTACCTCAGGTAGCAAAGAAAATGTCTGCAGGAGCCAGTAACTGCCCGTGGGAAGTATGTCAGGTGGCTGGCGCCTGGCTGGCTCGTGAGGCAGTTCCGTCAGTCATCTGAATGACTTCTCTCATCGAGCGCCATTGAACGGTTTATTTGCTCTTGTATGTAGAAAATGCTGAGTGTTACAGTATGGTCTGGCTGGCTGTTGTCAAGAAGCTGGACACCTCTATCAGGTAGCCCTGTGGGAAGTGAGTGCTTGCAGTTATTAGCTGCGGAACAACACAGCTCTGGCCCCTGCTGGAGTCTACTTACTTGTAGGTGTAACTTTGTGGGGGAGGGACTGGGTAAACAATGGGAAAAACCCTACGTATAGACACTGGTAGGATTSTCTAATCTCTGCCATTTTCTCTGGTTGTCTGTTTTCTTCTATTATCATTCACATTACTGGGAAAGCAGAAGTGTGGCAGGCAGAGGGTTTTGTGGTGGTGTTTTTTATTTTCATTATCAGGCAGTGCTGCAACATAGCTTGACACAAAAAAAACTTCTTAAAAAAGCTGCGTGAAATTAAAGACAAGATATTTTTGTGAACCTCCGGTCTGGTCACCATGCCAACATTGCTCTTTTTCTCAAATCCATATGCTGATAGTTTTCATTTGTTTTTCCTGGCAAGTTCAAAGGAAAATTTCTCTTCAAACGGTGTTATTTTTTCTATGAAAACTGACGTACTTAATCTCTTGATTTCTTTCTTTTCTCCCTCTCTTTTTTTGCACTGGCATAATTACTAACAGAGCAATGTATGTTCTTGCCATGAAAACAGTGTATTGCTTTGGTTTACTACATTTTTACAAAATTTTGGATGTACCGACAAGCCTAATTAATATGGTTAGTATACTTTTTAGAGAGGATAGCTGGTGAAGTAAAATGCATGTGTGGATATGCATGTTAATATGTACCATGGATGTTTTCACTATTATAACAAGCTTCTAGAAGACTGTCCTCCTTTTGTAAAGAATATCCTCATTTTAAAATCACTGTAATACTTCCAACTAAATAAACGTGTTTTAATTTCAAATAGATATTTCAATTATTTAAAAGGTAAATGGTTTTGAAGAGCTTTATCAGCTTGCTTTGGAGGTTTAAAGTAAGGTCATTGATCTATTTTTAGATGTTAAAAGTGAAATCAAAGTAGATTTAAAAAAAATAGTCTGGCACCTCAGTTTACATTTTGTTTTACAGATAGCTTTTTATGAAGGTGGAGGAGTAGATTTTTGATAGCATCTTACAGAGATCAGAATTGTCTGGGAGGGCAGGGAGGGGAGGACACACAGGACTGAGATATCAGCAGTGATGTGCCCATGTGATAGAATTTGCTGCAGGACTTAAACTTGTCCTTCTGAAGTTTCAGCTTTTCTCTTTCTTCTTCGAAGAGTGAGCTCTTAAAGCTTTGCACACAATGAGTATGACTTAGTCTGAGAAATCCCCTTGGTAGTCACTGCTGAGTAAGGTTTCTTGTGAACTGTTGAAGTCCTTAGCGCTGCAGGCTGGGAATGTAGCTACGATATAGAAATGGGCTTGAACACGTACTGGAGACTTCAAAGGTGACTAAGGAGTTATCCTATACCAATAGATTTGCTTATCCGAGAGGCAAAGTAGACTGGGAGGAACAGGAGCTCACTATTGTTGAGATTTTCATTGTAGAGTGTTTACTTTAAAACAAAAACAAAAACAAAAAACCAAAACAACCCACAAAAAAACCACAAAACAAACAAACAAACAATCCCCCCCTGGCCAAAACCCCAAAAACCTGCTGTTGCAACAAGAAGTAAATGTACCATTTTAAAATATAAAGCAGAATTCTGGTCTCGCTAGGTGAAACTATTGGTCAGTATCAGCATTTCTGATATTAATGATTTAATCAGTCAGCTTTAATATATTTAGAACTGCAGATTACAGGTTCATCTCAAAACTACTTTGCTTTATGATTAGGCTTTCAGATATCCTTCACTTAAAGAGCCAAAGAAGGTCTACACTTAATTCTTGACATAGAAACTGACAAGGAACATGCATAAAATGTGTTGTTGTAGAACGGTAGAAGAGGGCATATGGATTCTATTGTTTGTACTTCAATAAAGATGAATTTATCATCAGTAACAAAAGGGATATTAATATTTAACATTGCTTATCTTTAAAGTTTGGAATGTATATGATCCTTTATGAAATGATCAGGATTATATGAGGAACTTAATTTCCAAGTCCTGCCTCTAGGCTCCTGATTCATATCAATAGTAAGTATCAGAATTTTCCTCACTTATCACAAAGGGTATATAAAGAGCTGTTGTATGTTCTAATTTATTCTGAGTTCTGCAAAAAAAAGGTTTTTGGTTTTTTTTGTTTGTTTGTTTATTTGGTTTTGGTTTTTTTTTTTCTTTGTCTTGAAACTGCATAAACTGCATCTCTGTTGCTAATCTATTTACATGGATGCATGGGACAGCTGCTGTTAAAGAAAGCAATATCTAATTTAGACAAGGGCCAAAGAAGTGAGCTTTGACAGGAAATCTAGTTAGTGCTTCTCAGTTGAAGGGCATTGTGAAAGAATATAATATTGTTATCTAGCATAGCATGGATGCCTCAGTGTCACTGTAGACTTCTTGATTGTGGTTTTATAATGAAGTTTTAAAAAGACTAATTTGTCTTGCTCAAAGTGTTTTAGGCTAGTATATGTGAAAATATTATCTGTCCTAACTCAGGTTTGGTTTAAGTCTTGCACACAAATGCCATAAGGCTTGTTCTGGTTTGCTTGTGGTGGCAGTCTCCCATATTTTGGTCACATCTGGCGCTTTGAGGGAATGCTTTACCATGGGAGCATGGAAACCCAGCTGTATCCTAGAAGTTGATGCTTTGTCAGATGATGATTAAAATCTTCAGCAAAATAACTGCATTAGTACAAAATTCAAGTTTAGACTATCCCTTGGGTACATCAGAAAACAGGACCTGATGGAGAATTCATTGAACTTCACCAATGACTTGAACACCTGACTCTCTGTGGCCCAGTAAAATTGTATAAAAGACTTGAGGCTTACTGTAGGGTTGAGTTTCTTGTACATCTCAGTGATACCGTGCACTTAAAGTTAAGCTTGTTCTTATATGTATTGCCACTTTGTTGAGGGCTCTTTCTGTATTCATGAGCGTCCTTGTGGTTTCACTGATAGCTGCATCAGAGGCTTGTAAGGAACCCAGAAGAAAAGCGGGGGGGAGGGGGGGGCATGGGAGAAGCAGTGCTAGAATAAGGTGCTGCAGAAATTAAAGGTGAAGGGAAGAACATGTAGCTGTTTCAGATGTTGCTGCCAAAAGTGTGGTTTGTTTATCAGTAGAATTGATCAAAAAAGTGTTTAAACTAGCTTTCATGCAGATCATAAACCCAGCAAGTACTAAAGTAAGATTGTTTTTCTGATGTGTCTTTGAATTTCCTTTTAAAGAAACTTTTGCAGTGCTATAGCAATATGTTTTTAACAAGCAAGTTAATCTGGGCCATTTCATACTACTAGATTTGCATGTGCATCTCAACACTCTATAATGCAGGAGAATGGTGGAAATTTAAATTATTTTGAGTGAAAATAAGCAACACTGAGTCTTCCAGCACTGGTGAAATCAAACAAAAGTAGTATTTCATTAAAAAAGCTTGTTTTTAATGGAGTGATCCCAAGGGTCTTGGGCAATAGCTTTTTCTTTTAGAAAAGTTGAAAGATTTTAAAAGCTAAAATCCAGTTCTCTGCTAATATAAGACAGATATATATTCTCAGTATTTTTATTTCAACCGTTAAAAAGATGCTAAATCTTAACAAATTCAGTGGGTCTTTATTTTTGTATGTTGTTTTAGAAGATAAGAAAGTTCTCTCGAAAAGCCTTTTTTCCCCTTGATGCCAACACATTTAGACCAGACTGACCAAGATAATTATTTTGAAAGATAATCACTGCTTTGTATGCATTCTCAGGCTATCTGCTGGTGTGATAGATCCTTGATAATACTGCAAATTTATTAACAGACTTCAGTTTTATGTTTTCCTGTACTTCAGTGTTAAACAGCCACTTGAGGAGTTAAATTCATGTTTCTGAAAGCTGCAGCTGTAAGTTGTTCTCAGTCACAAATTCTGGGTTAACTTGAAGAACAGTGGTGCTGAGAATAAATGCAAAAGGTCACCATTTGCTTACAGGAATGGCACAGGAGCATCCTTTAATGTTTAGGACCACTGTTAACACATTTTCCACAAGCCAGCCATGTGTGTATAAATTTGCATATCCATGTTTTCTGTGTGTTAAGTGAAGTGGGTGCTTATTTGCAAGGTTGGGACCTAACGCACAAAGGTGATACATGCTCTAGAAATGCTATAGATGAATGGTTTTTAGTTTTTCAATGCTGTATTCAAGCAGAAGCCTTAACTCAGAACCACGTTTCAATCTGACTGTCTAGGAGGGGATGTGAAAAACTGTATGTAACCTATAGTTTGAGCACCTGTGCTGCACAGAGAATTCAAGTAGTGGTGATTGTGCTGTCAGAACTGACTGTTCTATATTGTTGTAGGCATGTATTTGCATACCATGTAATTATGTATTAATGTTTAAAATAAAGCATATTTTCTCTTTAGGATGTCAGTGGCATGGGGAGCTTACTTATTATTAGTGAATATTAATTCCTCCTTAGACATCCTTTTGGCAGAACCTAGATCATTTCCTTCTATGTTTTTGAACAGAGCTGAAAGGAAGGATATAGGCTTGATGCAGGCATTGCTAGATATGTGTGGGGGTTTGGCTCTTATTGTGCTTGAGGTCAAACTAAAGAATTGCAATTGACCTCTGGCTTTGGAATTGGTGGGTGTAGAACAGACCCCACTGAGCCAATGGAAAGTTGTGCTGTTGACCTCAGGGGGTAAGGCTTTGGCATCAGATACATTAACATTGACTTACTTGCATCCACATTTCTAAGGTTTCTAAGACTTTTACCTCGACACCCCGTTATTTGTGATGATAAAAGTTTATGGGAAAGACAAATTTTTAAATTAGGGTGTGACAGCCTTGTTCCTTAGCGTAGTGTCTCAGGAGAATCATTATATTGTGTGATGATGTTGTGTCCTCTCTTGTAACAATCTGCTATTAAAGTGGTGTGTAACTATTTGAGGTTTTCTTTCAGTCAGGAAACCGATACCTCAGCAACAAATAAAAGAATGTTTGACTGTTCTAGAGACCTGAAATACCAAGCGACTAACTTAAGGATGCTCTTTCAATTGTATCTCTACTTACACATGTTGCTAAGTATCTTGTCTTTATATAATTTTAATTTTGTATGTGTAAAATGATGATCAAGGTATCCATAGAGGCTTACATACAGAGCTGTCAGCTGCTCACAACTCACTCAACTCTGCTGCCTCCAGAAACAAAATAACTAAAACTTTGTGATCAAAGAACTCCTTTATTTTTCTATTTTGTGTACTTGCCCAGTTCCTAGCATGCAAATTGCTTTGGATGGCCATGATTTCATAAAAAATAAGTGCCATTTCATTTCTCTTGCTTTTTGAAATAAATTGAAGGTGGGGACGCCTCTATCCTTACTGATACTCCTTCCTGTTGGATCTATAGTGTAGCAGCATTGTGAGACTTAATGTTTTGGTGTTTGTTACTGGTGGTTTATTTACTTGGGATTTCATTTTTACAGAAAAATGTTGTTTTGGTACCTCTTGAAGGGCTTGTGAAATGAGGTGTCTTTTGCCATTTCTGTTCCCTGGGGAACATGACCTTTTCAGAAGTGCTTATGCAGTTCTTGAGGATGACCTGAGTCTCCCTAAGTTAGGAGAGGCTAAAGCCATCTACTGAATCTCCTTTGCTTATGCTGCTCTCTAAATTATGGGTTATTAACCAGGCACTGAGTAAGTGTAGAGTGTCCCCAAACACTCTTTACAGTATTGCTGCACACTAACATACTTCTTTTTTTTTTAATGCTTCTATATAGGGCAAATTCTGAGAAATGTAATAGTAAGCCGTATGATAAGCAATCATCATTAGTGGCTTAGAGTGTTTAAACTATGTGTATTGCTCTTAAAGAGAAACTCTCCAGAAAGGATATTTAACTGTTGGAAGAATTAGCCAGATGAGCCTAGATACTTATAAGCAATTTTTGCAAGCATTAAATTTGGCTTTTTCTTCATTGGCAAGGAGTTTATTTTCAGTGTGAAGACTAGAATCTCTACATTGGTAAGGTTAACGTTTGGTTACTTTTTGGCCAAGCACTTTTTAGGTACAGCCAAGCTTAACCAAGAGTGATGTTTTCTGCAGAATCTGTGCTAAGGTAAGAAAATCCAAAAAAGAACAAAGTTGAATGGCATCAATTAAAGAGAGCTTAAAAAGGAAGAAATACAATTAAACTTCTTGAAGAGTTTCTTAATGAGTCTGTCTTGATATTTCTCAGGCAGCTTGTGACAAATTAAATGGTTTTGTTCTTCCCTCAGCACTGATTGGCAGGCATTGTGCCTAGTTTCAAGGCTTTATTTCTCTCGTCTTGAAGTGCTTACAGTGTTCCTGATAAATATTAGCTGACTTGACTTCTAATCGTCACAGAACCATGTGTATAGTGGGGGTCTTGAAGTTCCTAAATTCAGGTGCTTACTCATGTTTCAACATGAGAGCTCTTGTGTACATACTGTCCCTTTGTGCTGAATGTTTCTTTGCATCAGAAGCAGATGCACTCTGCCTGCATCCCTAGCCTACCACTGGAGCTGCCTTGCTTGGTAGGCACACACACCACCTGCTGTGTTTGAGCAATGTTGATACTGGGGAAATCTAAACAATGACACCTGCCCTATTTGAAAAATAAAAACTTTTTCTAGGGTGCACCAGAAGCTGTTTCAGAATCAAGGTCTTAGTTCTATTTACTGACCTTGGATTCTTTTGCAACACCTAATTCAATTTGTGATTTAATTTACAGTAAAGGATCTATACAAGAACTACTGAACTGTTTTATATGCATTCCTTTGAGCATAAGAAATAAATACCAGTATTAAAATGCTAAAACATCAGGAAATGGAGAACTGGAATTCTTCTACTTAACCTTTGTAACTATGTAATATTGTAGCAGAGCATAAATTGGACTTTTTCATGCAAAGTTCTGTGAAAATCTGGTGTAATATGTCTGGTGGAGCTCTGCTTTAAGAATTACAATGTTTTTTTAAATTTTAATGTTGATGTTCAAGAAATCAAACACAACAGATATTTGTGTTTTAAGGAGAATTGACATCCTAACTCTGTTCTGTAGAAATGCCAAGAGAGCTAAATCTGTCAGAAGTATTAAATGTATGTTTTCACACCAGTTTACTTAAATGAAGGGGTCTCGTCAGGCACAGCTTAGCCTAGTCTACCTATGATTGGTCCCACAGCAAAATCCTACCAGCCTTACTGATGCTTCACTGCTTGTGTACGTTGCTCTGATTTCTGGGATCATCCATCATTCATTCAGTGTGAGGTTAATCTCTTCCAGTTCTTTCTTTCCTATTAAATTGTGAGAGTGCTTCCATCCTTCTGCACTTACTAAATCGTAAGAAATAACTGGAGATCTGTTAGCTCTCATGACTTGATATGTATTTTTGCTGCAAAGCTGTAGTGCARCCTGAGTTCAGGTGTGCCTCTTAGAACACTGTGATGAAGCTGGGTTGAAAGTACCCTATAATCTGGGTGAAGGGATTTTTTTTATAGGGAAGACTACATGACAGTCAATATTAATTCTGCAGCGAAGAAAAACTGAAATGCTTCTACAGAAAAGCAACATTTCTTCTGTATACTTAACTTTCCAAGCTGATTTCACACATGAATGGGGTTCTTGCTGTGAAGTATGTAATTATGTAATGTTAGGAAACCATTTGTTACAGATTTTGCAATGCAGAAGCCAAAAGGGGACCCCCCCTCACCAAATACAGGGTGACGTAAATCCTCGAAAGATGCGTAGCTTCTTTTGATGTTGCTGTGGAAGCCACATAGGTGGTTTTTCTTTCTTTCTTCCCCCCCCCGGTCTTTTTTGATGGTGAGTGAGATAGAGATTGGAACAGGAAAACAGAATTGAAACTAGTTCAATTCATTTTTCCCCTTGGAAGCAAACTTCTAAACTCGTTCAAGGAATTGCCTTAGTTCTTAAGTTGCTTACAAAAGAGAGAAGATAACTTTATTGCAGCTTCTGTAGTATCAGTGCACCTTTTTAGAATGGAATTCACCAAATCTCTTGGAGCAGACTGATGATCTGGGCAACAGGCAGTCACCTGCTTACGTACGCGCGTGTATAAAATAGTGTTGCAAATATCCTGTAGTTAAAATCTAGCTGTATGTGTATGAAAAAATTTGCACATCTGTACCTAATATATACTACAATCTCTTTTGTACCTAGTAAACAACTTTAGAGTCTTCTTTCTTAGTTACCTCCTTGAAAGATCTGGAAATGTAGGCCTTGTGCTGCTTGCTTCAAAGCCAACCAACCAGTTCAGTTATGGTTGGAGCAGGTCTGTTTTACAAAATAACCAAACAAATGCAAATGTATTTGAATCTTTTAATAAGCACAAAACCCAAAGATGAGTAAAACGTGACCCTTGTGCTTAGTGATATTGTAATGGTATCCTGTTCTAAATTAAATCCCAGGCTAACCTGTGCTTTGTGGATGTAGACAACCATTTCATCGAGCTGCCAGAAGACCTACCCCAGTTCCCAAATAAACTTGAGTTCATTCAGGAAATTTCAGAGATACTAATGGCTTTTGGAATTCCACCTGAGGGGAACCTTCACTGCAGTGAAAGTGCCTCCAAGATGAAGAGCCTCAGAGCATGTGATCTGGTTTCTGATAAAAGAAATGGGAACATAGCAGGATCACCTTTGAATTCCTATGAGCTGCTAAAGGAAAATGAGACTATTGCAAGACTCCAAGCCCTTGTTAAAAGAACAGGCGTGAGTCTAGAAAAGGTAAGCTATGAAATTATTTGCAGTCTCTCTCGACCTGCAGTAGCAGGTGGTCTGAAGTCATGGTCCAAAGACTCTGTTTGTCTGTCTTTACTAGAAAGAACTTTATGTTAATATGTTCACAAACCTTGTGAATATCTGTAGAGACAAGGGCAAGCTTGGGGGAGAGGGGGAGTGGTATTTAACCCCACAACATCTAGGGAAACCTTTGGCTATCCCCCAGGTGTTTCTTTGCCAAGGTAGTGTGTTTAAAAATACACCTTGCCTTGTTTATTCTTGGTTTTAAGATTTATTCTAAATTTACACCACTTTCTTACGATTTACATGGCTAAAACTGACATCCAGATAATCCTGAAGCTGGAATCCAATCATGGTTTCTATAGGTATCTTTCTCATTGTGTGTAGAATATGCATGATTTTGCTTGTATATAATATGCTTGCCATAGGGATACTGTGATGCTTTTTTCTGGTTGATGTTGTAAAGTGCATTAGTGTCTGATACCCAGCAAGTGAACGTGCACAGCTCGTGGTCACCCTGGTTGGATTTTTTTGGGTGATCAGAATTGGGGAAAAAAGTTGTTGCCCTTTTTGCAGAAAAGGTATTACCTGAAAGACCACTGTGGATTTTTTGAGCCTTTGTGGAATGGAATGAAGATTTTTCTCAGCAAAGGTTTTGTTTCTTGCATGTTTGAATTATCTTGACCAGTTCTCTATTGCTGAGTCTGATTCCTACCTGTGGGACTGTAACTTGGGCTACAGGTGGGGTCAAACAGAGATAGAAATTGTGTGACCTACAATAGGTTGGGGAGGAGAGCCACTTTGTGGGGAGGGAGCTGCAGGGGGGTTACAAGAAGCAGCATTTGGTTACTAGACAGGATTAGATGCTCAAGTCCAGCTGTGTTCCTCTTCTCAGGTTTTTCTTTTGCATTGTTTTCTTCTTGTTCAGGGGAAAATTGGTAAGAAGCTTTTGTTCTTTTGCTGAATGGATTGGGAAGTGATGGGAGAAGTACAGGTCTTTTTAAATTTCTTGTAAGTTTTTGCACATTTAGGCCTTATCTACTCTGTGCTATCTTCCATAGTAGTTAAAAGTCCCATTTTACTGGCCTTTTTTGTGATGATAGGAGTGTATAGGTTATAACTGTCAAAATTTTCTCAAATACTTAAATAATTTAAAAAACCTGCTTAATACCAAATATCCAATTAATGGAGAATGTATAGATGCTAACTGCTACTTATGGGATGCAGTTAGAAGAAATGGCTGAATAGCAGAGTGCTCTCTAGCAGAGAGCATGGCTGTAGGATGCTTTTTACAGCTGGCCTTAGACTGCTATAACCAAGGTGCTTTAAGAAGCATGGGACAGCTGCAGCAACTGCATTGTTGTGCAGATGTAAGCTCTAGATATTATGTCTAATTATGTGTGGCGGTGCCTCTTATAACAATTAACAAAGGCAGGGATAGCAAATGTGTATTCAAAATAGTGCATAAATGCTTGTGGCTTTGGTTTTTTTTTTTTTTTTTTTTTTTCCTAGATACTCAGTTCCCATCAAAACTAGTATGAATTGAATATCTGAATATCATATTGCTGTTTTCATAAATCTTAGCCCACATGTTAACTGAAAATGCATTTTATTTTATTAAAGATTACTCTGGGCTGTGTAGTGATGAATTGTGCATTACGCTGCTAGAGACTTGGGTTAAGGGAAATTGGCTACTAGACATACATGGCTTCTTTTTACTGTGTGGTTCTGTGTTCATTTGAAAGCTGGTATGTATTGAACTGCACCAGTACTAAACCTGGACTTGTATTACACCAGACAGAAATATGTATTTGCCTAATATGCAGGGGTAGTAAAAACCCCTAAAAAGCCTATGCAGGTGGCTAAAGGGTAAAAGGAAATAAATTAAGTATATGGCATACGCGGGCATGTATATGGTTGTTATCTGTCCTTTTTTAATCTAATGTGTATCCAGTGCAACCAGTACTAAGGCAGGTTATGGTTTATTATTGAAATTAGAACTTTTATAGACAAAGGTTTCTTTCTAGATTTTTTGATGTTGCTCTCTTATTACAGTGCTTGAAATTGTAAGTAGTATTTTTTATTGGAATGTTGACTTGAGGAGTAGCAGCTGAAGATTAAGATCTTGTATACCTAGAATATCTGACAAAGCAACAATATGATTTTTTTTTGTGTTCCCTTACTTTCTCAGTTGGAGGTGCGAGAGGAGACCAGTAGCAAAAAGGATCTTAAAATTCAGTGTGATGAAGAAGAATTCAAGATTTACCAGCTGAACATTCAAATCCGTGAAGTTTTTGCCAACCGCTTTACACAAATGTTTGCAGATTATGAAGTATTTGTCATTCAACCCAGTCAGGACAAGGAATCTTGGTTTACAAACAGGGAGCAGATGCAAAACTTTGATAAAGTAAGTTGTAATAAGAAGATAGTCAATGTGAAAAGTGAAACAGTATTCAAACCTAAGACTTTGTTTATTGGGCCATAAAATGGAAAACAGTACTGTCAAAATTGTAATTTCTTCCTTAAATTTCAGTGTTCCCCAAAAAAGTCACATCTTGTATATTATGTGGAAAAATATATACATACACACATTTAGAGAGATAAAGATACTCTTTTAAGGATACTGTAGAAGAATACAGCTTGCTGTAGAAAAATAGCTTAGAAAGCCTCACTTTATGGCTAACCTCTACATTAAGGTTAAATATTACTAGTGAAAATGATTTAAAAAAACAAAAACCAAAACCCAACARACAAACAAAAAAAACCCCAAACCAACCAACCAACCAAAAAAACCCCAGAGGAGTTGCTGAATATGTTGATGGATAAAGCCCCACACAACACTTACGTACATGTGTACCAAATATATCCCTAGCTCTTTTCTAGGGCAACACAAGACCCAGTTCTTCAAATTTTACTACTGTCTTCTTTATTGGAGATCAGATATTTGTCAGCAGGATAGTTCACGTGGGTGAAGGTTATGTTGCAGCACTGCCTGCTAAAACGCTAATCTGATTCCCATCAAATCGTATGAAAAGATTCTTATCAACTTCATAAGCTTTGAGCCAAGCCAGAAGTACATAATATCCACACCTGCGGTACTATTGTTGTGGTTTACTGGGATTCTGTTGAAACTTTTAGAAAATTAAGGAAATACTAAAATCACAGTTTTATAATTATTGTGCTGTGTAGTAGGTGATTGTCATGAAACTGAAGATTTCATATAGACTGCCTGTTTCAGAGATAGAATTGGTGTGTGTAATAAAACTAGGCTTTAAGTGGCACCAAAGCACTCTTAGTAAATCCTACATTAGAAAAATTGGTGCTTTTGGTGGAGATATCTCTCTCTGCAGACTCCCAAACACTCTTATCTCTTCTTGTCTTTTAGGCATCTTTCTTGTCAGACCAGCCTGAACCTTACTTGCCTTTCCTCTCAAGATTCCTGGAGACCCAAATGTTTGCATCTTTTATTGACAATAAGATTATGTGCCATGATGAAGATGACAAAGACCCTGTTTTGAGAGTATTCGATTCTAGAGTGGATAAAATTAGGCTGCTAAATGTTAGGACACCAACTCTGCGCACATCTATGTATCAAAAGTGCACAACCATTGATGAGGCTGGTAAGAGTAATAAGCCACTTTCTTGACACTTAAGAAAATACAACTAGTCAGTGCTGTTTGTTGTAGAAACTAGGTTAAGGTTAAGTAACAATTCATGCTTTGAAACCTCAAAAAAAAAAAAAAAAAAAAGACCAAAAAAARCTAAGGTGTAAAGCTTAAGTGGGGAACTAAATGTTACATAGGAAGGCTGAGATGCGAGATGAAATTCATGTAAAGTTTAATTGAACTCAACTGTTTTCCTGCATGCTTCGTGTGAAAAATATTCGAGCTTAAGAAGATAACCATTTTTCTCCTTTTGGTGTCAGTTCTTTGATATTTAATAAACTCTTGTACTAGTGTACCTGTTGGGGTCAGTAAGAAACTTCCACCTCCTCTCTCAAATTTGAGATCTGCTTTTAGTTGAGGATGTGTGATTATAGATACATGTCTGAGTAAGACACATTTAAAAAAATTAACTTTCTTACTCTTTCAGAGAAATCTATTGAATTAAGGCTAGCAAAAATAGATCACACTGCAGTCCACCCGCACTTGCTGGACATGAAAATTGGACAAGGGAAATACGAGCTTGGATTTTTTCCCAAGCTTCAGTCTGATGTTTTATCCACTGGACCAGCAAGCAACAAGTGAGTAAGCTAGGACAACAGGTGCTGGATCTTGGCAAGATCTATAGAATGGTAGTAAAGCAGAGATACTAGAAAGCAAATTCAGTATCTTTTTTTTTTTTTTAAGTGAGAACAAATCAGATGATGTGGGTGGCTTGTGTGTGGTGGGTTTTTTTGTCTCTTGTTTGGTGTTTTTTTTTTTTTGTTTTGTTTTGTTTTTTTTTTTCTTTTTTAAATCTGGACTTCCAGAAGCAAATTGACTTAAGAAAGCCCTATTATGTTTGAGGTTATAGTTGATGTACTTTGAGTTACTCATAATTACAGTCGATACAAAAGCAGATCTCCTTACTGGATCTCAGTTAAGAGCTAGCAAGTATTTTAGGATATGTTCTTATAAAAACTTTGAAGGAATGGCAAAAAAGTATAAATTGTGACTGGATATCATAAAAGAATGGAAAAATATAAAGCAAGTGTATGTGATCTAGTTTTCTGAAATCCTTTGGTTGCCCAATGTTGGATTCTTCTAAAGAGATTCTTTGTGTGTATTTGCAGCTGCACTTTGATGTAATTGATGTCGACATGTTCAATATACAATGAGATAGAAACTTCTTATTTCCCCCATTGCTGCTCCCCTTCACCTAACTCTTGATGTTTGCTTAGTAGTATTCCTCTGTCTGTAGGTGGACAAAGAGAAATGCTCCTGCACAGTGGAGGCGGAAGGACAGACAGAAGCAACACACAGAGCACCTGCGTCTTGACAATGATCAGAGAGAGGTGAAAGCTGTTCAACTATAGAGATCTGAATTTTTTTTTTTCCTAATTGCCTGAATAATGCTCTGTAACCTTTATGAAATGTCTAGACAGTTACTTGCAGTCCATCTCTGCTCTCCCTTATTTGTATTTAATACAAATGTAGTTCCTCGTCCTTAGCAGACCAAAAATACTTAGTTTGCTTATTCTAAAAGTTATGCCATTTTTACCCCCCTCAAAATTATTTCATCCCATGTGTAGGAGAGTTCCCTGAAAATGTCATCACATGCTTTAAAGTTTAAAAAAAAAAAAAAAAGGGGTGGGGGGAAGGGAATTAACTTAGTCACCCTATGCTTCTTTTGTATATTTGATGGAGGAAAGATAACCACCTCCAGAGAGTGATTAATTTCATCCTAAAATCAGAAGCATTGCCTTTTGGAGTTGCCAGTTTTTCTTCTGTAGACCATAAAAGAAGTCTTAAGGTGGCAAACTGACACACAAGCTCATGCTAAGGTGGGAATGTGAACCCCACCCATACTGTCAGGTTTGTGTCTGCCTGTTTTTACACAGCACAGTGTGATGCTGATTTACCCACCTTCTGAACTGATAACTTCACTCGCCAGTGCTTCTACAGCTGACACAGTTATTTTTTGTGGTGAAGGGATTTTGAAAGATCTGGGTGATGTGAGCTAATTACAGTACAGTTTCTGATTCATATGATACAGACTGCAAACTGTTACACCGGGTGTTGATTTACGGGTAATTCCAAGAATAATCTGGTTTAAAATATCAGAATTCATTTTTTTGTTTAGTAACCTAAGAGCTTTACTTTTGTTTAAATTTGTGTTGTTCACTGAAGACAATATTCTCTTGCCTTGTTAAATATCTTCAGAAAAGCTTAATTTGGAATTTTAAAGTAGTCTTGTGTCTGTTAGGATAGTGTTGTCAAAATCAAGTATCTTTTGTCTGTCCAGTTCATTCTTTTATGGTAGTGTTGAGTTTAATTGCCTTCCCAGTGCACTAATTTCCAGAATTTTCTCACTGGTTTGTTAAAATTTTATTGAAGTATAGTATCATCTATGTCATCCATAACTATGTAATAGAAGAATGTCTGCATAATAAAAAAAGCTATGAGTAGTTTCTGGCTTTGACATGTTCCATATGCTCAGATAACTCTAAAATACTTTTTACTTAGAAGTAACAGAAGTGAAGAATGGTTGATTTGTAACCTCATTACGGCTTTTAACAGTTATGATGTTTAGCACATGTAAACTTCTGAGATTTCAATTAGGTAATTACAAAGGCAAAAATCTACCTCTAGCCTCTGGGGTTTTTTGTTTTGTTTTTTTAACTGACTTTCACATGTTGATTATCCTATAGGAGTTATTCTGTCACACAAGGCAAATAATTTCTGAGGAATAAAAATTACAAATTTTTTTTTTTGGTGAGGGTACCAACTGCTAGGTTAATCTGTGCTGGTGTTTTAGGGTTTTATGCTGTGCCTTGTTGATTACATAATACTGATTGGACGTTGACCCCCTCTCCCAGGTGAACCAGAGACTTTCCTATTAAGTCTGAAAGAATGGAGAGGGAGCCCTTCTGAGATGAACCCTGGGGATCAGGCTGAGTGGGAGGCAGTGGTTTCAAAGTACAGTGTTGTGAGTTTTAGACAAATTGAAGCGTTGAGGCAGCCAACAAAAATCTGTGGAATTGAGACTTAGTGGCTTTTCACTTGCAAATATTTGTGCCCAGCGGAGGGCAGAGTTTACACCAATCCAATGATTGAACACCATCTTCTCTTTTTTCCTTTCAACTTCATTACTTATGAATTTATTTTTATATTGAATGCTTGGGAGTTCTGCATTGTGTTATGTCTTCACTCTTTTCCTTTTCTGTTTTGCATGCTTGCTTTTATTACTTCATATGTGCTTACACTTTTGCTTTACATGGTCTGCTTGGCTTTTTGCTACCAACTTATCCTGCCAGCACCTGGACTTTTCCATGTCAGAGCTTCAGTTGCAGTTATGTTTAGACTGGGACCAGCATGGTTGGCCCTTCATGCCCTCTATAAAATCTGTGTCAGAGCGTTATCTGGTATGTCCAATGCACAATATGACTGTAATCGTAGTTTTAGATAAAGATGCATAATTAAATGTATATATCATAGCTTTTAGTGCAAGGCTGATGGAGAAGGTGTGGTTATCCCTCTTCGCAAAGATCATACCATGTTTGATAAATCTTGTCTATTCACTGAATTTTCAGTTGGTCGTTATTTCAGTGTAAGCTAGAGAAGTTACCTATTAATCTGAAATATTTATTAATTGTGAGTATTCTGTCAGTGCCTGTACAGGACTTTCTCTTTATCACTTATTCACAGTTAGCCGTGCCCCAACCAATCTGTGATCACCTGTCTTTCAAAACATTTGTCAAATTATTCTTGTGTCTGAAGTGAAAACAATGGCAACTCCTTGATGGCAGTAACAGGAGCAGAAAAGCTCTTTCAAGTATAGTGAGTTCAGGAAATTATTTTGCTCAAAAATGCAGATGTTTCACAGCTGAGAGCTGCTAGTAGCATTTTGCAGCTGCTTCCTGAAAGACTGGGAGGGTGGGTAAGAAACAGGAGATCTGCAGGAACGCAGGGCATAGCACAGATCTCAGATGTTGTTAAGCTCCAGGCAAAGTTTTCTTGCAGTCCCCGTATATAGACCAGCCTGCCATTTAAGTAGTCTTGGTCTGGGTAATTATTACAAACTTTCATTTTATATGAAAAAATAACAAGACAATTCTCAGTGGTGGAGGGAGTAATTGAATCTCTATGCATCTAAATATCCTTGGCAGTTTGTATTGTGTTTTTGTTATTCAGCAATGTGTGTTCTAATACTAGATAGACGATATAAATGGGGATTTGACCTCCAATGAAATAGTACCTTAAGTGTCTCAGCCCAATACAATGCTGGATATGAAAAGGGGCCTTTTCTGAAAGGGGATCTGATCCTTTCTTCCTCATTGCACAGGGGTGGGTTATAAAGGTAAGCTTATCCTTTTCTCTTGGCAAAGTCGTCTCACTTGCACTTTTATCTGTATTTGTCAATTTTCTACCCCAATACAGAAGTATATCCAAGAAGCCAGGAATCTAGGCAGCACTATTCGGCAGCCCAAACTGTCTAACCTCTCTCCATCAGTCATTGCACAAACAAACTGGAAGTTTGTAGAAGGCTTGTTGAAGGAATGCCGAAATAAGGTAATACAGAGAATATTTCTGTTCTCTTGCACCTCATATCCATCCTTTATGGACCATTTCTTGGCCAATATGTTTGAACCCCCCTCTTCCGCCATCTGTTTCTGCTTTATCCGTATAAAGATTTTTGCATGGTAGCGAGAAATTCATGGAGAGAGAACGTATTTAGAAATTCTGCAAGGAGTGGAAACTTTATCAAGCAGATTTATGGTAGAGAATATAAAATGATAGAAAGAGATTGAATATTCTGATGGGTCTTTATCATCCTGCTGCCCATGTCTATTATAGCTTATTTCAGTTATCACTAATGAGACTATACTATTTCAACAAGAGTGAATATTCTAAAAGAGGAGGTTATGGTGAAAATGCAGGAGCTTTTCTCATAACTAAAGGAAGTGGGTTAACAAACTTCTGAAATGTAAGTTTTCAAGTACTTAATGAAGAAATTTGGCATTGGTTTGTGGACATGCTTTACCAGTATATATTTGACAATATATTCATCTGAATTAAATGTTAATGTTTATACCAACACAGTAAAGAGAATAATTACCAAATAGACACATTCTTGCCTTAGGTCAGTGGAGTTAATATAGCAATTGTATACAACTTTTTGTAGAACCATGTTTAATACATATATCTACTTCTGATTTCAACTTTAGTTTTCAGTATGTATGAAACTGTCCAAATAATCCCCTTTACTTAATAGAGGCATGTGACAGTGAAAATCCTTGAAGATAGACTTGACTCTTTCACTGTGGGAATGCAACTCTAGGGAATGTAGTGAGCCTGCTGTTAGCAGAGAGAGAAATTATCAGAGGAGATGAGGAGAAGAAGAAGCTAGAGACTAACTTAGGGTTCTTCGTCTCAACTAAGACTGTGCGTAGGTGCCTAAGGGAGCATTACTCATTTGAGAGCTACTCTAGAATAGCAACAAAGATGAAAAAAATGTGGAAGAGATGAGCAGAAGTGATTCCCTAGTCATTTTTCTGCCCAGGTAGATATATGATGAATATATTGTGACTGCAAGACTGTCCTTTAAGAGTTGGTGAGAGCTTTGTTGACCAGCATGAAATTGTGCACTATTTAGGAGAACATGGCTCATTGGGGAAGCTCAAGAGATGCACTCCAGAATGGGTTTGGTTTAAATGCAAATACCCTTCTGACAGAACAGGGTCTCACAGGAATGACTTATCCCCCTGCTACTTGGAAGCACTTGTGCACCTTCACCTCCCCTGGGAGGAGGTGGACATAGTGTACTGCTCCCGGTGCAGCACTCACCAGGCTTCAGAAACACCCAAGCTTACCTTGCAGGGCCTTGCTGCTAGGTCTCTAGCTTGCCAATGTGGGGCCTGCTATTCCCTTTGTTGGGGTTACTCTGTGGAGGCTTATGTGCCTGTTTGCAAGCCCCCTGTTAGAAAGACGGAAGAGGCTGTAATGTGATCAACACTGCTGCTGCCATGGCTTGAAAAACAGGGATAAAAGAAATGCAGTCTTGCACTAGCTTCAGAAATACTGCATACACCCAGTTATTCTGCCACATCTTTGCTATTGTTTGCTTCCTTATTGGTTATTTAAAAAGTGTAAGTGATCTTGGAAGTTCCCGCGGAAAGAATTAACTCTCTTTTGCCTTGTCCTTTTTGAGACCAAGAGGATGTTGGTTGAAAAAATGGGTCGAGAAGCTGTGGAGCTAGGTCATGGTGAAGTGAATATCACAGGTGTAGAAGAGAATACCCTGATAGCCAGTCTATGTGACCTCTTAGAAAGGATATGGAGCCACGGTCTGCAAGTCAAACAGGTGAGGAACAAATATTCCTGTGTGCTGTAGAGCGTACTTTCCTAAAGTCAAGTTATGCTCTTCCTCTCTCCGCTTTCAGAGGATACCTTTTGTGTGTATATAGACGTGTTAAAATACTTGTGTCCTCCTCCCAGCCTTCTTTATGTCAGTTACTGCCCCCTTGTCTGTCTCCACTTTTTTGCTCTGGGGTATGTACAAGCGCACATGTAGATGTGTTCCACAGATGACTTCTTGGAAGACTTTCTTTCCATTTAAACTGGGGTTTTTGTTTGGTTTGGTTTGTGGGTTTTGGTGGGTTTTTTTAATAGGATGGTAAATAAAACTATTTCTGTGTTCTTAATACTTTTGTTATTGAAGTTGCATAGACTATAAGGCAGTGTATGCTAAAGGTGCTGTCAATGGGATATGGTATGGGGAATTTGTTTTCATGAAGGATAATTCAGTTTCTAAGAGTAAAACCCTTGCTATTTTGGTTCTTCCTGAATGATGTAGGGATAGTTAAGTGACGTTTACAAGATCATTAGTTAGAGGTGTTGTTTTTCGTATGAAATTAATAATTGTTTGTCATGCTCTTCTGTTTGGAGTCACTTGTGGGACTAGATGGAGTTTGGAAGGCCTTTATCCTTTCTTCCTCCTTTGTACAAAGGAGTAGCAAGGACAGTGAGGATTCTAACTTTTTTTAAAAGAATGTGCAGAATAAATGTACATAATCCAGACAACTGTAATTCAGTATCTCTGTTCCCAGCACCCAAGTGCCAGTGTTTAAATCTGCTCTCCTTCAAACTATATAGCAGTTCTCTATGTGAAGATTTATCATGTGATTCTCTCCCTTCCCTCTTGTATATCACTTAGGATAGAAGCTGTACTGCTTTCGTCTTAGAAGACAGAGCATCAGTATACTCTGCTTCAACTCAGATTTGGGCCTTTCAGACCACCAGACGGCCAACCCTACATAAGGTTAATGCTTTGGATTGATTGCAGATGTTGGCAAACAGTGCTGAATGGTGGAATAAATAGAGTGGTGGAATATAATAGAGGCCTGATGGAGGAAGTGCAGTGCATCTCATATTATGATCCACATTTTTTTAAAACAAAAACAAACAAACAAACAAACAAAAAGCACGACCAATTCTCTGTGTGCTCTGGCCTTTATTAAATATGCAAAAGCCTGCTGTTTTATACATCGATTTTATTTTATTTTTCAATAATGAGCCAAGGAAGACTCTTCTTTCTCAATTGACCATAGTAATGAGGATGGCTTTCCTTCCACCAATCCCTGCTTTTACCTCTTCCCTGCTGATGAACCTTGATAGTCCTACATTAGCTACCTACTGATTCTTCCATGTGCAAAGTGAATCCACACCTTCCTTTGCCCAGAGCAATGCAGGAGAGTTGTCGGGTGTAGGGTCTAATGACTGAAGTAGTCTGAACTTTCAGAAGGCCTTGGTTATTCCCTTGCCCGTTCTCTGTCCCACTGCTTTCCTTAGGCTGTCTTCCTTTCCCTTATAGATACAGCTTGCATCATCATTGCTATTTGGTGACGTTAAAGGGAAGAGTAACATGATGGTAAAGGAAGTGGACAGATATATACTGCATGAGTTCTTACATTCATCATGATTTTTGACATCTATTTGCTGCAGGATCCTTTGTTTGCTGCTTTGTGATCTGTTGCAGTTCCCCTTGCCATGGCAGCTAGTTGCTGAACACTAGACCGTGTGTGCATGTGTGTGTTTATTGAGAGAAATGCCATTTTGGATGTAACTGTTCCCTGGTTGATATTTTTCACGCTCTCTTTTTATGTTTTTATAAGACTTGTGATTTTGGCTTTCCGTGTTGGATCTGTCAGGTACACACATGAGGCATTGAGCTCCTCTGGATTTTTTTATATCTTCACCACCGAATGCATATTTTTAATAGATTTCTCCCAACACAGATGTTACAGACACTCTAGGCTTTATCTTCTGGAGGCATGCCACTTCTGGAATAATCCCTCATGGTTGTTAGTTCTTTATGTCAACTGTAGTGAGCTGTAGGACTGAAGTGTTTAGAGATTTTTTAAAGATAGTTTTTAAAAAAAAATATTTCAGAGTTGAACCATAATTACTGCACCTCCAGGAAGGCACTTACATGATTTTAGATTACATTGATAGTGCTGAATTGACAACTGTTGCTTTACAGTCATGGTTTCTTTCTGCACAAAGTTGTAAATAAAAATATGGCTTTATAATACGGCTGCTTTTCTGAAATGCAGAATTGCTAAATCTTTACTGGGATTTCAAGTTAATATAATAATTTAGGAAGATGATAAGTCATACTAATTAATTTCCTCTGTAAGTAATTCCAATTAATGTGCTGGAGAGCCCCTGTTCAATTACTGCTGCTGTTCTGTGGCTTTGCACGCTTTTGATTTATCATGCAGAATATTTTAGGATGAATCCAAGAATCTTTTTAGTTTGCCAGCGAAAGATTTCCTCACACTCTGCTTTAAGCCACCAGAGGTTTAAAAAAGCAACATAATAAGCGAGGTGCACCTTTTAACATCATTTGACAGATTTATCTTGGCCTAAATACTACATCCCAAATTTTAACTTTTAAGTTGGTTTCATAATGTGTAGAGCTGGAGTATTCTTGCTGGTAAGCTTTCATTGTCCTGCTTGTGTTTCGAGTTGTCTTTTCTTACTGTGTTTGTGATTATCCAAATCCTTTGCTTGATGAAATTGAGGGGGATCTTTGGAGGTTCTGAAAATTGACAGCATGCACCTATAGCACTGAATTACCCTGAAGGGAACAAGACTTGGTCTAGGTGTAAGATGGTTTACTCAGGCTGGCTCTGTACCTCTTGTCATTTCACTGCTGGAGAGGCAGGGAGGGAAAGACACGTAGTACAGGTTATGGCCTCAGACTTAGAACTCTACTCGCACATTGTGTTTTACAAGCCCTTAAGTGTTTTCTTGTCATGTTAATGAACTATGAGAAATTAAGTTCAATTGACTTTTTCCTGTTACAAGAATCATTAGATCCCAGTAGTTTGACTCTTGCTTTTCTTTCTCAAACTCTTTACAGCTCCTGAGCACCTCCAACTTGTGTCTCATTTTTGGTTTTTACCAATGACTTTATAGGCAGATGCATACTTAAAGCAAGTTTTTGTAATGGCTGATACTTTCAATGATGATTTAAACTTTTTTTTTTTTATTCAGCTGATAGTGATTTCTTTAACTAATATTTTTTTTTAATTTTAGGGAAAATCTGCTTTGTGGTCTCATCTGTTACACTACCTAGAAAACAGACAGAGAAAAACTACATCAGGCAGCTTCAGTACCTCAGGTAGGATTGGCTTCCGCTGGAAGAAGATGATAAAAAAACTATGAGTAAGAGCTGCCTGCAGATTTGCACCATGCAGAGATTGTTTCCTTGGAAATATGCTTCACTCAATATAAGTATTCTATCCACTACAGAATTAATATGGACCTGGTGTATTGTCTCAATATATTTTGTGAAAAATAAATTTGTTTGGATTGAGCCCACTTGTTTGGGTCTGGTATCTGACTACTACAGTAGTCAGATACCAGAAATATCTGGTGTTTCAAAGGTAGGCTTTAAAATGGATTGCTCTGATATACCATACTCTGACACACAATCGCTGCATGACTGGCAAAGTGTATCGTGTTATGGATGGGGGTAGAAAACAAGTATAAGCATATAAAATTGTGCTGTACATCCTGAAGTTTTACATTCTCTCTTGAAAAACAACTGAACAGTAGGCTTATTGTTTAAAAGAAAAAGACATTAAAAAAAATACAAAAACCACTGAAGAAACATATTTTAATTTTTGTTACATCAAGTGTTGCAGTAAAAGTAATATCGCACATAAGATCCACTGATAATCTGTTTCTAAGGTTATTAATGTAATTTTTAAACACTACTTCCTGTGTCAGATGGGGGCATGGGTATAACTTTGGAGAGAACAAGGGGTTTGGGGGAGGCGGTGGGTGCCTTTTTTTTTTAAAGTTGCTGCAGGCAAAGAGCTGAGCATTACTAACATGCACAAGGTCCTGTAAGCAATCAAAAACAGAGATTTGGAAAGTATTAAGGTCTCGTGAATGTCACTTGGTCCATAGTGGTTTTGTGTATCAGACTGAAGTTACAATCAGTTTTATGCTTTCTAACTTGGGATTGAGGGCAGGGACTGTATTTAATATACAACTTGATTCTAGAGTGGAATTTTAAAGATAAGTGTAATAATATTGCTTAAAAAACCCCAAAATGTGCTATTTTAAAAAGTAGTGGKGTTAAAGGAGCGTGCAAAGTGATAGATTAGTTAAGCATATGATGTGTGGTGTACTGAGTAAAACATGTTGAACACTGTTTTCTGGTGTCAACAGTGCCAGTCAGTTTTACTACGTAGAAAGGAAATAGGGTAGTCTTTAGAAAATAATACTTGATTAGTATATGTCTTAAGCCATTTGATGTCATACCGATTTCATCTGAATCTAAGCTCATTAATGTGTTAATGCTTAGCGTGTGCTGATCTGCATAACCATCTGTGTAGCATATTAGATTTTCATGTCATTTGAAGTGGAAATATGCCACAGTATCTTCACAAAGGAGTGAGTCACCAATAATGCAAGAGTGCAAGCTGGCATTAATTCACCTTTTTTATATTGATTTTTAAATCTTTAGATGGATTTCTACTAACAAGAAATTCTGTTCTTCTGAATCTAGGAATTCTTCTTGATTCAGAAAGGAGGAAGTCTGATACCAGTCCAGCCATGTCACCTCTTAGAATCTCTCTCATCCAGGATATGAGGTGAGTTTAAACTATCAAAACCAACACCGAAAACCCGTGAGATTTGCATACTTGTTTCTGTGTATAATGCGTACCATACAGAAAAGTCTGTGTTTCATATATCAGGAGGGGGATGTGGGGAAGGAACCTGCTGAACTGCTTTAAAGTATATAGTGCAACCTTTTCATTGACCTTTACAAAAACGTTTCATACTGAGCAGATTTTATATTGTCACAGCTACTAACTTATAGAAATACCCTGACACAGGTTTCATCTTTTTGTAAGTATTCTGTATTGTTTTATTTCCACAGGGATGTGGGTGTAGCATATGTATTTTCCTAGTCATTGACAAGTCGGTTCCRTAGCTCTGAGCTCATTCTTGCTTCTCAGTGAAGAATGCAGTTTAAAGAACTTGTTTGATCTAAAGAATGGGTTTATCTGACATTGAGTACTGTAGTGTGAATAAAACTATAACTTCTGCTCAATGCCCTCTTTTCAGTACATAAAAAAAAAAATATGCAGAACTTCTAAATTAATTTTGAAAGGATTTTTCTTTTCTCCTTTTTCCTTACCAACATCTAATTTTTTCAGTGGGGAGGAGTGAATTGAGGATTTTCAAGGGACATGCTTGTTGTTTCAAAATATATCATTTGTGTCTTGTATGCAAGAAAAGCTACTACTGACCATGCAAAAACAGTATTTAATTTTCCAAAGTACTCAGCCATGAATATTGCAGTGATAAGGTCCAGAATGATTCTTAAATCATGCGAGGCAACGGGCCTGGTTTAGAATTTTGTAAATAGGGCACTGCATTGCAGATATTTCCTTTTCAGGCTCTTACTCTTTTTCAGCTAGATATGCAAGGAATTTAGATACTGCTGAATATAAGGTGGTCATGCTTCTTTTTCCAGTAGTTGCCTGATATTTTGCATTCTTGGCAAAATTCCTTCTTCAGCCTAGCTTGGTTCAACAGAACTGTCACACTTTGAAAATACTGGGCAGTGTCTTTTTTTTTTTTCTTTTTTTTTTTTTTTTTTTTTTTTTTTTTTTTTTTTTTCTGGTATATCCAGAACATTAGTGAGATCAAAACAGATGTTGGCAAGGCCAGAGCCTGGGTTCGTCTCTCTATGGAAAAGAAGTTGCTCTCTAGGCATCTAAAACAGCTGCTTTCAGATCACGAACTCACAAAGTAAGATGGTTTATCTTGGGCAAAGCTTTTAAAAATTAAGCCTGTTTAGTTGTTTTACTTCAAAAACCCAGAAGTGCCTTTTCTTCCATCTGCTTAGCAGCATGCAAAAGGAATAGAACAAACTAGCCTTCCAAGTGTGTCTCTGTACCTGTGTATGCGCTATTTGGGAATTATGATTCAATGCTGGGGTTCTTCAGATACAGAATCAGTTCTGTCAGTGTAGGCTGTCTGTGACTTTGAGGTGAAATCTTCAAAAATTACTAGGGATTAAATGAAACGGTGCATAAATCCAAATGCCACTACTTTGCTGAGTCAAGCTTTTTGTCTTGGCCCCCTTTCTGTAACTGTGGGAGATTTTGGATTGTTTGTGTGTTTTCGCAGTGCATGACAAAGTGCAGCTTAGGTCCTTGTATGCAGTTCTGTCACAATATGAAGAGTGTAAAGGCGCATCCAGATGTGCTTCTGTGGTTCTTGTTAGTGTGACTCAAAGTGACTGTTCCTTAGCTTCTCACTTCTGTCTCCAAATCTGAGACTTTCTTGTAACTGCTTTCAGTGCCATGTAAAATAATGTAGATAAAATCAACTTCTGGTGTGGTTTAAGAGAGCAGATGAATGGTGTACGTGCAGTACCTCGAAGGTGACTAGAAAGGCTGTGATGATCAGTTCTTGCATCTCATTTTGGGGCAGTAAGCTCAAGATGAGATCTGGTAATCTTTTGAAATCTTCCATCTTCTTAATCTTTCAGAACATGATTGTCCACATCTCTGGACCAAACTGACAGTGTCTCAGCTTTGTTTGTCCTCTCCTACACAGTAAAGGTTTTGCATTTATAGCCTGCTTAAGAATGTGAGGTGAATTGCTTTCGTAATAGTCAAATATCTGCTATTATAATCCACTTCTCATTTTTATTACTTCTCCTAAACATTTCAAAATACATGACTTTCAATTCCTTGTATATGAAGTCATAAAAAAATTATGAAAAGACCCAACCATTGAGACCCAAAACACTATTTAAAGAGTAATTGTACTATAGGAAGGAAATGGGAGAAGTATATGAAGTATGGGGGGGAGGGGAATGTGAGTGAAAACTGAAGACTTGAACCTGGAGAGAGTTCCAAATACTGCTGGCTTAAACTCTGTCAAAAGTACTCTGTGCTAGTGCTTCTTATAAGTACGCATCTTGAAGGACAAAAGCAGAAATGCTCAGCACAAGGACCTATTTAATTGAAGTCCAGAGCACATGTACATTATATTATCTTTGTAAACATAAATAATTTTTTTGTAAATAGTTGCACAAATCAGAGTACAGGCCATATTTAATACTAATTGGTTTAGAAGTAACAATTTGAGGTTTATTTAGTGTAACCTGTGCAGAAAAAAAATGTATTGCTGATAAGGTTGGATATACTGTTTACTGTGTGGAAATTAAAGGTTCTCTTGTATGGGCCCTAGTAATCATCATTAGCTTTAATTGAAGGCTTCTTTCTGGAGACAGCTTAACCTATGCTGTCTACTCTTTATTTCCTCTCCTCCCACTCACACCACCTTCCAAGAAATGTCTTCCCTCCCCCAATTCCCCTGAACCCCAACTGCTAATTAGTTGAGATTGTATTGAATTATGTTGGACTTCCTGATGAAGCTGTGGCTTCCAACAGTGAGCAAGGAAAAGCTGAAGGACAGAGTGAGGACAGCTAATAAATCTACCTGTATCTCTAAATTAAGGTTAGGCCTCTCCAGTGAAGTCAACAGTCCAGATCAGGTTAAATTTAGCAGTGCTTGTCCCATGCAGAACAAGTGCTGTGAGAGGACTTTCCACATGCCACCACATTCCACCACCCCCACCCCCCAAAAAAAAGTAAAAAACCCAACTCTCTTAACATTGGCCAATGCACTGTTTGTCTATCAGACAGATTCTGATTCTCTAGAACAGAGTGAGACAGCAGCAAAAATACATTTCAAATGAAAGTGACAAGCAAAGGAGCAACTTGCATAGGAATGACATCAATTCTTTGTAATCTTGTGTGCTTTGTGCTGCATATTTAGATATCCTACTTAAAGAAAGGTGTTCTAGGCAGCATGGATTTAAAGTGTGCTCTGTTTGTTGTTTTTAGAGGAAGCAGTGCCAAGTTCAGTGAGGTACTAAAAGTAATTGTGCAACTTCTGCCATTTTACAGTTAACGTGACTGTGTGTTGTTCTTTTTTGAAGCAACTGTTAGATATTTTAATTAACCCATTCTCTTCACGTGGCATTTGCTAAAAAACATAAGAAAATTGAAATGTTTGGTTTCTTTTGTTTTCTTTCTCTAGTCTGCAAAGGGACTAGAGTTAGGGAACAGAAGGAAATCACATAGCTTCACTCCCCTGAGACCTTTATGTGCACAAGTAAACTGAGAAATCTTACACTTTGAAAAGGCAGGACAGCACATACCGTTGCAGACAGGCTGTCTAAACATGTGGTTCAGATTGTTCAAATGAAGCATGGATACGGTCACCCGTGAGACCTTTGTGGGTTTGTTACTCTTGTGGCTACAGGCAGATTATGTTGATTTAAGGCTCGGTATCTTTATTTCCATTGAACGTTTCCTGTCAATCTCTAGCGTTATGTTTGTTATATAAGTGAGAATATGTGTGTGTGCTAATCATCATTGATTTGTTTTGCAAATTTCTGGCTTGTGAGTCGCTTGCTGACTTTTTTGTAATTGATATCTGAAATTGAGGTGAACTGTCAGGATGCCTTCTGGCAGGAGCTACCTATCCATGGCTGTATCAGCATTTCTAATACCTAATTCATGCATTCATGGTGTTTTGAATATTCCTCTAGTGTCAGCTGGATTTTGATGCATCTTGGCATGCTCCTCACTTATGATTATTCACCAACACTGGTATTATTTATTGGTTTCATAATTAACAGAAATAGTGGTGATTGGTACATACAAGTGAGTATTTTGCTGTCAAAATTTGCACTTGAAAGGGTTGAGGTTGTAAATTCAACGTTTCTCAGTTGCAAATCTTGCAATGTTAAATTCTCTAATGTGTTTGAGTAATTTCGATAAGTATATAAGATTGTTTCCGTTTACAGTGCATTCTTCTGCATAGGCATTAGTGTCTCCACTAGTGAGAGAAGGCTACTGAGCTACATCTTTTGATATTTCCACTTAACAGAAGTTGCAGTTCTGTGTGGAGTTGCAGTCCTAGCAAAGAGTTTGCAAGCCAGTAAAAGGGAACAGTAGGACTTTAGGCCACCTTTGCATGCTTATGATTTTGGTTATGTCAGAAGCTGTGTACTGTCAACACTGAAGCTATTCCCTAGCTTAATGTGCGGGTTGTTGTAGGCCCTGGGTTATCACCTATAACCTAATAGAAGCAGATAGCCCCAGTGTTTGCCCTAGTGTCCTTTAAAACAGTCTTCTGTCTTATGTCATGCGCTGGAGGACTCTCCCATGGCACCATCTGCTCGGAAGTAACTTACAAGGACTCTCTTTACTTCAGTTCTGTCATTTTACATGGGCAAAGTCAGAGAATTTTTTCCAAGGAAGTACAAAAGTCCCTTTTTCCATCTTTTGGGGTGTTTTTGGGTGGGAGGAGACCCTTAGACCATCCCAAACCTTGCTTTTGAGGAGTGGAAAATAGTGTGAAGTATTGGACTGATGCGCTTGGGAGACTTCAGCCTTGCAGAATGTCCACATATCTTGGCACATTAAATACTGTTGGCTCTACCAGTATCACTTGTCATTTGTAATCGCTTGCATATTCTTCATAGTTTACCTAATAAATATGCATAATAGAAAACATTTCACTGAAAGCATCTTGTTACTATGACAGATTATTTGTTTTGCTTTGTCAGAAAACTCTACAAGCGTTATGCATTCCTCCGCTGTGATGATGAGAAAGAACAATTCTTATATCATCTCCTGTCATTCAATGCTGTTGATTACTTCTGCTTTACCAATGTTTTCACAACAATCTGTAAGTATTTGCTTTCCCTGGAACTCTGATTTCCAGATTTGGTTGAGTCCTTATCCAAAATTCTAAACAGCTCTGACCAACATTCCTTAATGTAATTGTTCTGCTTTCTTCCTGGTATCCATCTGTGTATGCTGTATCACTATTTCTATGATCCTCTCTGGTGGGCACTAGTGTCTCTCTCTGTGTCACTAAAGGCTTTTGTTTCTAAGTTGATAAAATATGGACAGCTTTAATCCTTTTGGTTGGGGGAGAGTTCTCAACAGAAAATTTTGTGGTGGGCTTGTTTGCATCATGCTAAACAAGAACAGTATGGATTGTTCATTATCAAGGTAAGAATATTAACTTAACGCATGCTAGGAATTAAAAAGAAAACAAAAAACTTTCCCCTTTTCATGCTCAGCCTACTTTGCTGCATGCCTGTCTCTGAGTTTGGGATAACAATGAAATGCCCATTAAGGGCGGCATCAGAACTCTGCCACACATTGAAGTACTTTTATTTTTTTTTCTTTTTTTAACGTCTTTTTTTTTTTTTAACTTTTTTTTTTTTTTGAAAGATGCCCTAGAGAAACTTTTAACCTGTTGTTGCTGATGCTTAAATGTGTTAGAGTTCTCATGCATTTGTGTGCCTGCTGCCACAGGACCTCACTAGTAAGGCAGAATAAGGAAAGACTTTAGCAAGGCTTATAACATTGGGGATGGGGTTGTGTGAAGGGACCCCTCTGGCCCCATGGTAGGAGCTACTCTTGATGGTATGTTATGATCCATATTTGTGTGTATGAAAGACAAAGCAAGCAGATGTCTAAGCAAAATAGTTTTTGGTCTTGTTTGTGGGCAAGTTCTGGACAATGCTAAAATCTGGTCTGCTGGATGCAGTTAAATTGTCACTTTAAGACTATCAGCACAGAAAATAAAAAGGGAAACATTTTAATTCATTCTTAAATGCTACGAGCATCAAGCTTTTAAGAAAATCCAACCACCAAATGCTTTCTTGAGGGCACTGACAGCTGAGGAGACATTGAGGGAGAAATGTATTAAACGCCTCAGCTGAAAAGCCCTAACTATAATCCATTTATGCACTATAAAAGAAGGGCAGGTCGCCAAGAAACACAATGACCATTCAGATAATTGGATTTYGTTATAAAAGTTTGGTTAATAGGGGGCTGTGCATGCGATGCTAGGCGATTGAAGAGCACATGCATTTCCTCAGGAGCACATGCCTCCTGAGTTAGAGAAGGGGCTGTAACTGAGGTTGAATTAGTAACTATGTTGAATTAGTCACTAGTAAACCAGGGGACCAGAAAGCGTTTGAGCATGTGTGCGGTGCCAGTTAGAGGGGGAAGAAAGTTGTTTGTTCTTTTTAAAATCAGGAAGTCTTACAGTTAGCATAACTAAGAGCAACATGGTACAGAGAAACTTGCAGCATTATAATGTATTTTCACTGAATTTGTTCAGCCACAGTAGTGAATGCTGCTGCAAGCAAGCCCTGCAAACAAAGGCTTCGGTTAGTAATTGAATGGGAATTGGTGTTAGTTGTGTAGCATGCATACATGCACACACAAAAGCAGGCGGTTAGGAATTGAGCATTGAGTTGCATGCTGAGCTACAATGTAGTCCTGGATACATGAATATTCTGTCTTTACTTTCTTGTCCCTAAGCTGGGGACAAGTAACCATTTTCATGACATGTTTTGATGCTGGTAAATGAAAAATTATTATACCCATATGAAGGCATTATTCCATCCATATTTCTTTTTTCATTTGACAGTGTTTTGCTATTAGCTCTGCTTCTTAATGACCGCTGCGYGTACATTTCCTGATTGTCAATCAGTGCTTAGTGTGCAAATGTTAGCATGATTAAATAGCAGCTCTGATGATGTTTTAATGTTTCATGGTACCGCAGTATTATTTTATGACTTATTTTTTTCCCCCTCTCTTCATTAAGAGTTTACATAATTATCCTTCTTCATTTTTTGAAGTGTTATTTCTTCTTGTGTTTGCAGTGATACCATACCATATATTGATTGTTCCTAGCAAGAAACTTGGTGGCTCAATGTTCACAGCCAATCCTTGGATCTGTATCTCAGGAGAACTGGGTGAAACAGGAGTCCTGCAGATTCCCAGGAATATATTAGAAATGACTTTTGAGGTTTGTATTGCTTGATACAAAAAATGCTTTGGATGTTCTGTTTGTTCAGTTTTAAATTCTCCCCTTGCTCTACCATCTTGCCATACGTTTCATATCTTTAGTCTATGTGGTTAGTCGCAAATACTTCCTGTGCCTGTACATAGCAAATTTAATCTATATTTAATAACATGCAGAGCAAAATGACTGACAAATCCTTAGTGCAAGGATGGACAAGGCTGTCTTTATATTACAACTTCGTGCTGTAATGGTGGGAGGTGTCGTATCCTCTTCTGTTGGAAAGAAGGAAATGATTCTGCTCTGATTTTTGTGTGTGTGCGCACATTGGGTAAAATTTAATTGAAATTAAATTGTTCTCTCTGTTGATCAAAATAGTATTTAACAAAACAAAGCAAACAAACAAAAACAAATAAAGCAACCTACCCCTAAAAAGCCCAGAATCAATCATGCAGTCAGAAAAGAAGAACCACGTTTCTGATTCCCTGTGTGAGCATGTTCTCTAATAGTTTACTCCTCCAACATACTGCGCTCTTTCAGTTTACTCTGACAAACTCTTTTGTTTAATTTGCAGTGCCAGAACCTGGGAAAACTGACCACAGTGCAAATAGGACATGATAATTCAGGGCTGTATGCCAAGTGGCTAGTGGAATATGTTATGGTCAGAAATGAAATAACAGGGCATACTTACAAGTAAGTATCATCCTGACATTTCATGTTGGGTAAGTAGAATTTCTGCAGGGAGCTGGCACAGTAGGGCTTGTTTGATTAGAAAGGTCTTATCTCCTAGAACTCTGTGTCTACAGCTGCCACTACCTGAAGGCATAGAAAGGTCATTTGGCTTCTGGCATTAAACAACTCGTGATTCTTACAAAATTAAACAGAGTTTTCAGTTTGCAGATGCTCATGTCTAGCCTCCAAACATTGGTGGAGAAGATGAGTTGACTGTTACGCATATTAAAAATAATCTGCCTTGAGCCCAAGGAAGAAATAGCAAGTTAGAGCTTGCTGCTTACCAAGTATGGGTGGTATTTTATATTAAGGCTGAGCGCTCTAGGTGTTATAGAGGGACCTTTGGACACAAGCTGGAACACAAGGGCTTATGAGTGTTAGAAAGCTGTGTTTGCATAGTGGAAGTAAAGGAACGAGATTTACAGTAAGAATTTATTTGTATTAGGTACAGCATAGTTTGATGCCCTGTCCTTTGTTTAGAGAAACTGTCAGGCTCGTGTTGATGACAAATTGACGGGTAAGTCCACTCAGTTCTCCATGCCAGTTTGTTTGTAATTAAATGAAGAGGCAAAATTCTATTTTTGGATGCTGTTCAGTTTTCTGATTAAGATGATTAAACTGACAAACATCAACATTGGTTCATAGAAAGTGATAATGAGCAAGTGAGCATGTGTGCTTTCTAGTGTCTGATTTAATATCCCATTTTCAATAGATTTATTGGTAATTTTAAATTTTTAATTTTGGCATTTTAAGTGTATGTTTGGGGTTTTTTTTGTGGCTGGCCTGCTATGTAATGTATTCCGTGAAAGCATAGGTATATTTCACCACCCATCTATAGTGTGTAGTGGGTCTTCCCCTTCTATCTCTTTTTCCTCTGCAGCCCTCAAATCATGTGCTACATGTAGGACACAAGACAAAATCCTCCACTATTTGCTTTGCGGATCATCTAGTGTGACATTTAGCACAAACCTGGAACTGAAAAGCTGTTTTACTTTTGCTCCCTCTGCTGGCAAAAGGCAAACCCAAGATTTTGTTTATTTGTTGCTAGATGAGTGAAGTATTTCTAATAACTATACTAGTAGAATTTGAGTTTTATGCAACTGCAGTTGAAAGTCTTTGGCATGGAATTGAGTCTGGGTTGAAGGACTTGATCCAAATATATCCTTTACGTTCTTAGGTTTCCCTGTGGAAGGTGGCTTGGAAAGGGAATGGATGATGGCAGCTTAGAGAGGATCCTGGTGGGAGAGTTGCTGACTTCCCACACTGAGGTTGATGAGCGGCAGTGCCGAACCCCTCCTTTGCAGCAGTCACCAAGCATGATCAGAAGATTTGTCACTATATCGCCAAACAATAAGCCAAGTGAGTGGTGAGGGATGTCTTGTCTTGTACTGTTCTGTATCATCACCTGAGGAGAGCTGCTTGCAAACAGAACTGTAGGTTTTCCTGTATTTTAGAACTGTAGCTTGGAGAGGACCTGTGAAACTCACTTAGCCCAACCCCCTGCTCAAAGTCCAGCTAACTTCTGAGTTACAATCCTGAGCAACCTGTTCTATCTACTCAAGTTTTGAAAGTCTCCAAGGATGGAAGGAAGATGTCTCTGGACTCCTGGTCCAATGCTTAGCTGCCCTAGTGGTGTTTTCTGTATACTTGTCCTTCATCTGTGGAATGAATGCTATGGAGGAAGGTAGAAATTTGCTGTCCTGTCTCTATCTATCCGTCATGGATGAAAAAGCATGATAGTGATTTCTCTCTTTCTATTCATGGACTTCAGTTTTCTATTGAGATCACTGTTCTGGGGTCATCTTATTCCTGATAAATCAGGTGGTTACTTTGCTCCTAAGCATGCTTGGTTTTACAGTGAAACTATCACAGGAAGTATTTCCAGGATGCCCAGACTTGGTGGTCCTAATCAAAGCATATCTCCTTTTCTTAGGTTTGGGCCCTGGTCTGAAAATGCACATAATATGTAAAAAGCCTTTCCACCTGTTGTTGTGTTGAAACACCACAGTGTTAACTTTGATATAAAAACAAACCATCTCCATTTCTACCTCCTCCACAGTAAATAAAAGTAGAATTGGATTTCTATTACCCACAGTCCAACACCTTTTCACTAACAGTATAGGTTATACTGGTTCATGCTCCTCCTCCTTTTTTTGTGTATGCCTTATCCCTCATGCACAGGTGCAATTTCTAAAGCTGTTAGAGTGGCTGGATATATTTTTCTATTTTGCAGAGTTAAATACTGGTCAGATACAAGAAGCTATTGGTGAAGCTGTCAATGGTATTGTCAAGCATTTCCACAAGCCAGAGAAGGAGGTGAGGAGTTGTGTTGTCTGTGCAGTGGCATTCCTGTCTTAAAACTCTTACTAGTGAGCATTGTAGAATATGTAACAGAAATAACTAAACTGAATGAACAGCCATCTGTTTGAAAATTCCTTAAGTGGAGCAAAAATGAGATACTGAGACTACACTGTTGGAATAGTACATCCTCAAATACCTCAGTTTTGCTGCTAAGGAGCATTCTGTTAATTTAAATGTTAACATTCTGTTATTGGAAATTGTGTTATTAGTCAAATTCTGCTGAGGATTCTACCTGTACCACTGTCAAGAGTGTTGCCTCCTGTTTAGTTTGTTCTGGATTAACTGACATTTTACATCTACATTGAGTACTGGGTAGGTTTTTTTATGCCTGTTTTGCATTATCTTTGCTACTTTAAAACATGGAAACCCATGGGCCACTAAAAAAACCAAAAGACCTACACCCAAACACCGACACCCACCGCTCCCCCCACACAAATGAAGCAGAAGTGTTCTCAAAGACTCTGGTACACTTCTACGTTATACATGTAATCATCTTAACTGACACAGCAGTTATTTCCTGAAACAAACTTAAGAAGCATGCCTCTGTCAAAGCATCAAAATCCAGCCCTTGTGAGCAGGAGTGGTGTAAAGCAGTTCTGGCTCCTGTATGGATATCTCTTGAAAGTCATTAATTTTTTACAAATAGGTCCTCCCATTCCTTCCGCATCTATCTTTTCTAAGTTCAGTATAGCATGGCAAATTCATATACGGTATAATTCTGGTTGATGGTCACATTTACACAATAATCTCAAGTGGTCATGCACTGGTTTTGCAAAATAGAATTTACTGTCATGTTCTAAAGAAGAATTTGGTGTTTTTCTGAAGTTTAAAAATTGCATTAAATGTTATTTTTGTTGATAAGCAAACAGTCTGAGGCACTGCTACAACGGACCTGTGATCTTTATATTACTTAGTAAAAGAGGAAAATGTTTTCTTAATTTTCTGTGCAGTGGTTATTATTATAGGTTAAAAGTGCTCATGATCTTTTTTTTTGGCCTTTTTGTGGCTTCATTTGATGAAGCTTTCTTCAGCCTTGTTCTTAGTGAGGTCAACAAATTCTTGAATGCTGAGGACTTGTGAGAACTGGGCCATCCTGTCTGGAGCCACTGTTTCATCGTAGACTGTAACTTTGGGCATCTATTTATTTAAAAGCTGGTTTCAGTAATAGATGCATGAGACACTTTTGTGTCCCAGGCTTCCAAACTGAGATAAAAAATGTGTGTGCTTCCTGTGTGTGCTTGGCAGAGAGGCAGTCTGACGCTGTTGCTGTGTGGAGAAAATGGACTTGTTTCAGCTCTTGAGCAAGTGTTTCAGCATGGATTTAAATCACCGAGACTCTTCAAAAACGTCTTTATTTGGGACTTTTTAGGTAAGTGGGAGGAAGACATACCAGAGCCTGCTTGTGTCTTCAAAATATATCTGTCCGTGTGCCTTTTCGTTGCCACTGTGTCTCAGCTGGTGTGAACAGCATACTTCTTGGAGGCATCTCGGCGGCATCTCCTTATATCATCATTTTACTGTAGCATCTCAAAATTCAGTAGATACTGGAACCTCTTTAGCACTGTTCACAGGGAAGGAAGTGGAATCCCAGTTTTACACATGGGGAACAGAGGACTGAATCAAACAGAAAAAAACAATGCCTAGACATAATCATTCGGGAAATTCATGGATGAGCTTTGAATCTAGGCCTTTCAACTTTAACGGTCCCCTCCATGACGCAGACACTCATGCTGATTTGCCAACGGTCCGATATGGGCATCAGACAGCCTCATGGATTTGTAAGCATGCTTATGGGGAAAGCATTATACTGAGGTGGTATTAAATTTAATTGTCTAAATTTGAAGGTCATATTGCCTAATTATTTTATTCCAAGCACAGGAGAATGATATTTCAGATATTTTAGGACTGCAATATGCACTGATGAAACTTCGTTATCTCCCACCACTCTTTTAAGAAAAAGCACAAACATACTATGAGACCCTTGAGCAGAATGAAATGGTCCCAGAAGAGAACTGGCAGACAAGGGCCAGGAATTTCTGTCGCTTTATCACTGCTATCAACAACACCCCTAGAAACATTGGGAAGGATGGCAAGTTTCAGATGCTGGTGTGTCTTGGAGCAAGGTATAAAGAAACTTTATTATTATTGTTATTACTATTATTGTTATTACTGATATTTTAATAAAATGAAAAGGATGTTGCGTATCAGTAAGATAAAGCCGCACAACTGCTGGGTTGTGCAGTTTGACTATTACTTACACAGTTCTTTGATATAACTAAAGAAGGATCAAGTGAACCATGCCCTGACTGAGTTCTTAGGCATGTGAAGTGTGGGGAATCTGAGATACAAAACTGTGTATCCCAAAGAGCTGAGCAGCTGAATCGGAGAGAAAGGTAGCAGGCTGGTGTGAATAGCCTCCCTCTCATGTACAGCTAGCAAGGTTGGAAGACAGAAACAGAAAACTATCCATTAGTGAGGCCTCTCCAGTTAATGGCTGGGTGAATTCCCCACCCTCCACATACTCATTGTAGGAGATGGGTAGGAGGGAAGCTGGGACCATCTAGAAGCCTCTTGACACAAAGGCAATGGAGCAGGCTAGTGACTTTGGGCCTGCTTGGGACTTCCAGGCCTCCTGGGAACCGTATCTTTTGATGTGAGGAGTGGAAAGCCTAGAAACGTGTCTCTCACAGATGCTCCCTGCTTAAACAAGTTCCACAGACAGTTACTCTCCCTTCCCCACCTTTTAAAAATATGCTGAGAAGGTGGTAGGTCTGTTTAGAAGGCAAAGAATAAAAATTGTGTCAGTGAAAATGAGAAATTAACTTGGCTTTATTTTTATTTCCAAATTGCAAATTGCCACTTTGTCAGAGACCACCTTTTGCATCACTGGATCGCCCTGCTCGCAGACTGCCCGATCACAGCACAGATGTATGAAGACATAGCGCTGATTAAGGATCATACTCTTGTGAATTCTTTGATTCGAGTGCTGCAGACCTTGCAGGAGTTCAACATTACGCTGGAGGCATCTCTTGTCAAAGGAATCGATATTTGACCTCTTGTCCCACAGGAAAAACTTTCTTTTTAAAAAAAAAAAAAAAAAAAAAAGGCAACAAGCAGTGAATCTCATTAGTATGCAAAAGTTCTGTCTGCCAGTACATTGTATCGTGAACTTGTTCATGGCCCTAAAATGCGACTTTGACTTTTCTTGAAGGAAACTCCAAAAATAGTACAGGCAAATGGATAGAAGCTGTAAACTCAATGTAAAAAAGAGGATTTTGGTATAAATCTATTTTAGAGTTTATTTGCTGATTTGCTTTTTACACACTTTCATGTGAAAGAGATAGAGATGAGTATTGTGCAGCTTATTTTAAAGCTGCAGTATTTCCTTGCCATAGAAAATGTGCAGTGAGCCTTTCAGCATTCTGTGAACTTGCCTTCAGATATGCTGTATGTCATAGACCCCAATGTATACACTCCATTTCTGCTGAGAAGGTCATTCTATAGTTTTTAAACTAATATTTTATATATTAACATTATTACCAATGTTTGATTTTTAATGTATCCGGTCATGTTCTGCTGCAAGGGAACTACAAATCTTATGTGTGCTTTTTTTTTAATAGCTCCAAAGCACTGATTTGTCAACAAATCATTTTTTCCTTTATTTTTGTTGTCAGTATTATTTTTAGTGAAATCCAGGAGACTGAACCGTGAAATGTGCAGAGATCAAAGTAATATTTTTCATATTGGTACGTAATTGCACAGAAGAAATTAAGCGTGTTTTTTAACTGATGTTTTTTATTTATTTAACCTATCATTGTGTTTTGTAAGTTTGTCTTTAAAAAAAAAATCTTCTATGATACAACTGGCTATGTTATGTTGCAATTCAGAATTTACAGTGCAGCCCACTTAAATGAAAAACCTGGAATAATTGTTCATAACACAAAAATATTTCCACTTGAATCAGCCTTTTGAAGTTTGGTATATGGTTGCTGCTGGTAATTCTCTTAACTGCTAATAAAGAGGGACATGAGTTCCTCAAATGCCAGATGACTATATAAAGATGTTTATGCCCCCACGAAATAATAATGGTATACCTTACTAACAAATATAAGGATTTCTTAATTTTTCAGAAAAGACAGTGGGTAGTAAGGTTTTTTCTTTTCCTTTTGAATGATGGTGTCTTGGGTCCTGTTGTCACAGTCTGCTTCATTTGGGATGCTTTTGTTTTTAGCAGAGAAAGCTTTAGTCCACTTCTACAATAAAACGCAAACATTTTGAAAGCTTAATTTATTGGAGATCTGGAACTTGGCAAATGCCTAAAGGCATCTCTGTTCATTTGAATCCTTTGATAAAAATCTCTTTGAAATGAATATGTGACTTAAGAACAGGCTGATTTATCAGCATCACAAATTACTGTACAGACATTCAGGGCTATGTATTTAAGAGGTCTCCACTGTATAAACTTATCTCAGTATTGTCTCTCTCTTGAGAAGCAGAGTCCAAGTTTTTCGGTTCATACAATGTTGTAGCACCTTTTCTTTACCTACAGCTTAGTCACATCTTGTGATAGTTTATTTCCATAATTTATAAGTATAGCACATGTATTAAATTTTTGACTATTTTTACTTTTGTCCTATTTATTTCATTATTAAACTGAGAAGTTCCTTTGTCACTACTTATCAGAGCAAGATTCTTTTTTGAATTCACCGTAGCATTAGGAAGATGCAAGGGCAATGTCCAAGCCACTCCTCATGCTGGGTGGGTGTGAATTCTTTCACAGTCTGGAGCTTACAGGAGCATTTCACAGAAGTATTTTTTGTGTGCAGGTTTGGTTTTGTTCATTTTTTTCTGTCATTGGACAGGGCAAAAATAAAACAGATGTATTTTATTGTAAGAATTTCATGTATTCAGCTTAATATGTTGGGATAATCTTTATACACTTGCCCCAAATTGCTTATTTATGTATTAATAATAGCAAAAAAAAAAAAAAAAAAAAAAATTTACAGTGCTTTCAGCTATATTTAAGACAACTTTACTAGGCCTGTGTATTTCACAGGGAATATATCTACATAAGAAAGGAGGGTTGGATTAATTATTTTGACCTTAACAGATTAGTTGATCCTGTTAAAATTGTATCTCTCGTAGTATGAAGTATGGATTAATTTTATCTTGCATGAGGTAATTAACCCTGAATTAAGTTTGGGGTTTTTTTTGTTTTGTTGGGTTTTTTTTTGTTGTTGGTTTGGTTTGATTTTTTTGGGGGGGGTTTTTGGGTTGTTTTTTTTTTTTCTTTACATAAGTTCACGTAGTGTGGCGTGATACCATTGGTTTAATGGCTTGCTTTGGTGTGGATCTTTTTGGCCTCATTATGACAGTTAGTGATACCTGGGATGGACACAGGCTGGGGTTTGCTGGTTCCCAAGTGGTGGGTTCTTTGGCTAGCACATGAAGATGAAGCTGTCCATCAGTGACAGCACCCTGTTGTGCTAGCTGTCCAGATGCAAAAGGAGGATGCAGAGGTCATCTTCCCAGCTCCTCAGTTACTTTATTTTCACAGGAAAGACCTCTTTGTGATAGACCCTTCCTGCTTCTTTCACAGGGGGGACTATATTTAATCCCATTAGGATTCAAAGCACTTTTTGGTATGGACTTTTGAGTCTGGAAGGATTTGCTCCACTGAAGAGTAGTAGAAGGTTCTGAAATGCAGCAGAAAAAATGTTGGTTTTGTTGGATCCAGAGGCCACCAAGGAAGACTGAGATATTAAATATAGCTCTGTGCTAGCTGTAGCTGTTCCCTGGTTTTGGGAAGAGTTTTGGCTGGCATATCTAAGAACAGTTCAGTCTGTAGTAGCAGCCATAATACCTACCGCTCTTCAGTGTTTACCACAAACCAACCTACTTCTTTCATTGATGTAGCTAGCATCAGTCCCACAGAATAACATTAGGATCCAGAATTTGCTCGTTCCATGCCATTCTGCTGAATTGGGTGGCTCTGTATAAGAACAAATGGTGTAGTCGGCATCTTTTACTCTTCAATTAGAGCTTTGTAAAATCCATCTCCCTTTTTAAAACTTGCATTGCATTTTTGTTCAGAAATGAGCTATAAAATAATGCAATTGTAACCTTTTTTTTTTCTGTTACTTTTCTAAAATATGGCAGCAGATTTGGTAGGTGCAGGTTAATGTGGCTATGCTGTTTTGTTGGGGTTTTTTTTGTTGTTTTTTTTTTTTTTTTTTTTTTTTTTTTTTTTTTTTTTTTTTTTGTAACAGTTAATGGGAAAAGATAATGTTTTTTTTAACAGCAGACATGCATTCTGTAGAGAGAAATATAAGGATAAAAAGTAAGTAGTTCATAATGCAGTAAATATATAGTGCTAAATTGGCCAAACATGTTTACAGGCTGATAGCTGATTTGAGGGAAAAAAAAACAGGCTATCACCTATTAATTATTTATGCTTCTTTGATTAATGCTGTAAGAGTTGATACAATGATACTTCATACACAAAGAAAATGCAAATTAATAAAGACTTATTTTAAATGTAATGAAATACTATGACAATAAGTTTATACAAAAAGTAGCCATTACCTGCCATAAACTTAACCATCTGACATTCTGTAGCTGAAAACATATTCATGAACTGAAGACTATTCCACAACTTTTTCCATTATGAAGAGTATTTTTCAAATTGTTCAAGTGGGACCTACTAGCCAGATGATCCATATTTTTGATGTGTTTTGAATTCATAAATATGTTAAGGTTTCTGCAGTGAAACTATTCAGAGTTAACTTTTTCTGTATATTGTCAAATGATTTTTGTCCATAGTGCAAGATACTATAGGATACTTGAAAATACTTGAAGATATTGTACACGTACTTCACATCTTTGTAGTTCTTTATTTTATACCTAGAGATTGGCTGTTAAACTAAGATAAAGCATCAATATCTTATAAACTATATATTTTACTACGTGGGGAAATCACTGGCTTGTTTTTTTTAAGGGCGGGCGTTGAAGTTTACATTATAATGACAAAACCAGGTACTGTTTTCCTTTTTTATTTTTCCTGTGACATTTTAATCCATTGGACATTAAATGTGAATTGGATATACAAAACAGTTTTACAGATGTAGCTCATTTGCTGAATTGCAATAAAATTTGTCTTCTAACATGAGAAATAGCATTAATGTGCTATTTTCAAAAGCCTCTTATAACTTGGCCAATCATCTTTTCTTCTTTGGTGACTGCAGGTACGTATGACATTTTGGTGTCTGGTTTCAGGAGATGATTTTTGTACAGTTTTGTATCTGATCTGTTCAACTAAATGCCTGCCTCCCTCCCAGCACCAGTGTAGCCTTCTTGCAAGCAATTGTTGTCGGTCAGACTGCCATCAGTGGAAGAGATGCCTACTCTCTAATCAGGGAATGGGGAGAACAGGAAGGCAAAGGGACTAATGCAGATCTTGGAAAGTATCTGTGAGTACACACACACGCGCACACACACACATGTGCTGCCATTTATATTAGCTTTTTTCATACCTTAGAAAAACTTCTGATACCAATAACCAAATTTGGTGGAGGTCTCCAAATTTTATGTTCTGAAAAATACAATTAGTCACCTCTATGTACCACATACTCAGCCTTTCTCTTTACGTGAGAGGATCCATACAGAGAAGCAGAAATTGTTGGAAATGTAACTATCTGATGCTTCAAATATAAGGTTAAGTGAGAAAATAGCACTGTCCTCCATCTCTGAGACTCTGACAACATCTGTGGTACACATGCGTGCCCAAGCATTATTGCCTATACTGCCTGTTTCCTACTTTTTTTACCCCATCTTTGCCCAGGGTAAGATCTAACTTGACAGATGGTCCCAGAGGAGGAATTATTGGGTGGAGGGGTTGTACTGGCATAGAGGCAGAAGTTTGGTTCCTTCCCTCTTCATTCATTCACTTTTTTAATGATTTGAAGTACATACTGATGTAGTGGAGCCCTGTATATTCTTGGTTCATTAGATGTTGCTCTGCTTACCTCACCTTGAAATTGGTTCTGCCTGCCTTCCTGTATATTAAATCTAGTTTCTAGATTTGAGTGGAGTAGTAAACAATGTGAGCGCAACTCATTTGTGGTTATGCTTTTGTAACTTTTCTGCTGCCTATGTCCTGAAAGTTTTATATGTCAATTGTGTGAGAAGCAGGGAGACCAAGTCAGTTTTACTCACTTTCATCTCCTGCTTCATCCAAAATGCRCTCTCCAGGACATCCCTGCTTGAGCAGGGGGGTTGGACAAGATGACCTCCAAAGGTCCCTTCCAACCTCAGTCACTCTGATTCTGCGGTTCCTCCCCACGTACAATGACAGGAACAGGTAAGAAGGCTGAATGCCACTTCCCGCATGTTGTACGGTTTCTGCCGTTCCTTAGTAGCCCAGCGTCTGCAAAAAAGAGCTCATCCTTCAGGTGCACTATTTTTCCTGTGTTTTAGGGAGCTGCCCACTCTTTTGTCAGCTATAGCCGGAGAGACTTGCTTATTCTTCTGACCTGCATGTTAGCAATGACATTCTTCTACTTTGACAAATTTCTGTTTTGAAGCTGACAAATACAGAAGGTAATTTTCTCAGCCTGGGAACAGTGGTTCAAGTTAGGACTATTCTAAAGTTGGTTGGGTTCACTCTGCGTCAAACTGTATGAGGTCATCATTGAATGTTTTATACCATCAGGGAAAACGCAGAAGGGAAGGAGTTTGATCATTATTTGGAGGTATCTCTGCTTCCTTCACCTCTCTTTGGTTCTCCCCCCACACACACACCCCTGGTCTGTGGTGGAGGACTTTTTTAAGCAAAGCAAAATAAAAAATGTTAAGATCTCTCTTGGAACCACATCAGTCTTCCTGAGCTGGCAGTGATTCTGCACTATTGACAACTGATGGTGTCATCCTGTGGGCTCACTGGGGGAGATGCTGAGAGGGTGAACTCAGCCTGCCCCATGCTCTGATGAGGTGGTGCTGGTGGCCTGAGCCTTGGACAGGTTTGCGGGGGTGCAGTTGCAAACCTGGTACCTGCTGCCAGGCGCGCCATGCTTGTGTGAGATGCCAAACCTGCCTCTCTCGGAAACTGAGACCATCTCAATTCCCTAGGCTTATTAGACCTGCTGCTTCTAATTCCTCTGCAGGGCACTATGAGGATGGACATGGGGCAGGCCTGGACGGAGCCGTGAGGTAAGCACGGCTTCAGAAACACATTCACTTCATCACGGGTGGCCTTGAATCTTTCAGACTTCCTGCAAGGGGAAGGAACAAAAAGAACAGGGGCCTTGGTGAGCAAAGTGTGTTGTGCAACTGCTGGGTTCACAGCGCTTTTCCAAGTGTCAGGTCTGAGGTGGTTTTATAGAAGGTGATGCTTATTAACGTCTGTTCGTGAGGAGAGTTTGAGTGCTAGGCAATGATTGTTGACTAACTGGTCCAAACACATCGGTCTAGAAATGTGCTTGTGTTACGATTTGTTGTAGTGATGACTTGGAAAGTTCTTACAAAGTACAAGTGTCAAAGAGCTGCACCAAGCAGATCTTTGTCTAAAAGTTATTTCACATAGCAAAAAGTCTCCTTTTTTCCCTATTAACTCAAAGATGTATATTCATTAATAGAACATACTGTATTCAGTCCTGCAATAAACAGGAACTGTTCTTCAGTGACAGTGGCATTTTAAGATACAGATCCTACAACATTTAAAATATCACTGATGGATCTGATGTTTGTTTCAGGGAAGTTTTTCTACCAGTGGCATAAAAAGACTTAGACAAGGAGTATAAACTACGTGAGAGGGTCTTTTAGACTCCTTGTGACCAGAGGAACCCCAGATTTCCTCGTTGTTTGAGATGAGCCATGTGCAGGTCCTGCTGCCAATGAAAGCCACTGTTAAATTGCAAAACTGAATGCTTGATTACTGAAGATTACTGTTATTTTATGTAGAACTCAACCACCTATTCAGTAGCTTGGAAAACCCTTGGATACTAAGATGGAAAGTGTAAGTGCAAAAGTTTGAGTGATTCATTTAAAAAAAAAACCAATTGTTCAAACCCCAGTATACATACGGAGATGAGTAAGACTTGAAACTACAGCTCTGAGACATTATGTGTGTGAAAAGCTTTGGAATAATTAAATATTTGAAAGTATTTCCTCACTTGTCTGTCTGCCCCTTTCCCTTTTTTGTTCTGGCATCTCCCCCCCTACCCCAGTTGTTTTCAGCTTCTGTCACAAGCACTCATTATGCTCACTCAGTCATGTTAAATTTTGGGTCAATATGATGCACTGTTGCTCAGCCCAGCAGGCCCGCTGCTTCTCACTACATTATAGTACAAATGAAATGGCAATCTAGATGTTTTCAAATAATGTTTGCTTATCATTAAATAATAAAATTTAACAAGGATTATAAAGCATAAAGCAGTTTTTATCCCAAATTTTCAGACAAAAGTATTCTACTCTGCTCAGGAGATCAGGTGCCGTATTTGTGGAGTAGTTTTTACATCCAACTGCTCTGTGGCAGCTTAGTCTCGATCCCTCCATGTGAGGCAACTTCAAGTGATACTTAAAGTGGAGGGCAGGGGGGAACTGGGTATCTTGGCTGGATGGAAGAGTTCCTTTGGAGCAGCAGACAGTGTTCGTAGCAGTGTTGTGCTCCTGGCGGTCCAAAGAGATCAGACAGTGTCAGCAGGAAGAAGTTCTTGGTTTTGCAAGATTGTAAGGTAGCACACACATTGGTACAACTGGAAAAAGCAGACAAGTTTTCTGATGTGCAGCTGTTCTCCAAACATAAACCAGCCAAACCTCTCTCCTCCCAAAGCATCTGTGAAACGTAACTGATGACCAGGGACTCTGGTCCACACAATACTGAGAAAATTTAGTTCAACACTAAAATGCTGTATAGTATCTAGATGAGCAAAAACTTTGCTATTGGTTTTAGGATCAGTATGCATAACGTATGAAAATACCATGTTTGCATACACTTCTTGCAGGTATTTACCAGTAGCTATTTTCCTCCCTAAAATTTTGTGGTTTTATTTTATTTTTAATTGCCGAAAAAAAACCCAAACAGTGCTATTTGGGGTCTCTTCCTCTTGAACTGCCCCTGGTATGTTTGTTTTTCTTCCATCATAGTTAACTTACTGCTGAAGTTGAGTCAAGAATTTTTCTAGCTTCTCTCTCCCAGTAAAGATCTTTAGTACCTAGTGCGGTCATCTGTCACTTTGTAGTTGAACAGAAATAGTTGGCTACAGAAAGATGTCTGAGTTGAGGTCTGAGCTTCTGTCTGTTTTGTGTCTTTAAAGAGAGATTTTAATGGCAGTTCTTCATCATAAACAAATGAGTATTATATGTGAAATAATAGCTAGGATCCTTCACAAAGCACTTTGAGATTTATGTATAAGAAAAGGTTTCATTAACTAAGATAAATTTAATATTGTTCCTGTTTGTTTTCCAAGCTGCGTTGAGATCTTTTGATCTAACTGAGGCATTCCCAAATATTTATGTGTCACTTTATATTTTAGTTTACAGAAGTAAATAAGATGCTTTGCTTTTACTGTGTCTCAGAAAGCTTTAGTTGTTTGGGTATATGGCTCTGCTCCTCAGTGTTTCTTACTGTTTTTTCTGCTGCACTCTTCATATGTAGATTTTATGTCTTCCGTCAAATCTTGTGCTGAATTTTAATTAAATTAATATTGGTCAAGTTCATTGAGGAACCTTGACTGGAAAGTGCCTGAAATATGTAACAGCTTTTCTGCAAGGTAGCTTGTAGTCACGTGCCTCGATGGAAGATGGCTTCTCTGGGCATTTGGGAGAATTGTCTCTACCTTGACTGATATCCTCAGATGAGAGGTGCRTGGATGTGCGAATTCCCATCGTAAGTAAGATTGTTTATTAATGAGATCATGGAAACCATCAAGAAATTCTTCATTCATTTATTACTTTTGTTGGTGGGGGAGGCTTTTGGGGTATGGTGCGGGGCTGGAGAATCCTTGGAGTGTTTAATGAGCAGCTTTATGCATTTATAGATGAGTTTGACTAAGACTGAAACCATCCAGGAGATACAATAGGTTGTTTCTCATTGGATTTTAGAAGAGAATAACTTTGATCATTTCAAAAGCAATGAAGCCTGATGCTCCAGTGAGAAAGGAAAGTGGTAATTTATAGCTACCATTAAGGAAACAAAGACAAAGACTGAGGGAAAGTTTCACTCTGAAGATTTACTAATGTGTATGAACGACCCTTACAACTAGAAATAGCTTGGTATTTCTCACAGAACAAAACAAAAGAGAAAAGGCAGCGAAATGGGGATGGGAGGGAGGGGTGGAAAAGTATACTGCCTGCTTTCACTTGCACCATGAAAGGTCAAACAACATTTAGGAAATTATAATTTCAGTGAATAATGGATAGGCCACTTTTACCTGCCAAAGGAAGGACAGCTGTGAGAAATCCCTGGCTGGGAAAGGAGGTGGGATGGGGCCGGGGGTGGTGGTGTGATGTTGTGGGTTCTGGTACGGCCTTCAGATGGGGACTTCACCTGCTGCAGTGGGGTGTAATTACTTGGTAAAAATTGTAACACTGTATTTTTGAAGCAAGGCTTGAGTGAGCTGTGTATATATGGGTTGTGACAGGATGCAGTCATACAGGATCTTTGCATGGGCTTGCCTCTACTAGAAAGAGACCGTTTTATGGGCTGCTCCAGAAAGGGGAGCACTGGTTCCAATACACTTGCCGCTGGCACCCACAGTCTGCGTGTGAGGTATTTTATGTACCTTCAGGAAGCATCGGTTCTCCGGGACATCTGTGTTTAGGGTGTTGTGCAGGTGTTTGAATGCTGGTGCCGTGGGTGGGTGCACTGGTGCGGTTTGATGCGGGGTTTTAATGTGGGATGGGGCGGTTCGCGTGCCGGGGGTGCGCTCATCGCCTGTGGGTGCCGCCGGGCGGCCCGCGGGGGCAGCGGGGCCCGCGGGGAGGGCAGGGAGGCCCGGGCAGGGGAGGCCCGGGCAGGGGAGGCCCGCCCAGCCCTCGCCGCCGCGCCCCG
>JAYKAV010000356.1:1903793-1927040 GCA_035582835.1 Phoebastria nigripes | reverse complement strand
CTCCATGGCAGCAGCCCGAGCGCATTGGCTCAGCGCTGGCGGTACCGCCGGGCTGATTAATCCCCACAGCGCGGGCGCTGCTGCTCCTGCTGCTGCCCGCGCCGGGCGCCCCCGCCGCCCTGTCCCTGCCCGGTGAGTGCCGCGCCGCCGGCTCGCCTTCAGCCCTGGACAGCGGCTCCCCCCGCGGGGCACCTTGCGGTCCCCGCGCCCCGGCGGGCGGCTTTCCCCTCGGGGCGCCTGGCCACCGCTGCCGGGGGCCAGCACCCGGCGTGGGTGGGCGGGCAGCCGGGGGAGGCCGTTGGCGAGCGGCGGCCGTTACCGAGGTGAGGTGCGGCCGTTGGTGGGGCGAGCCGGGGACCGTTACCGAAGCGGGGGGGGTCGCTCCTCGCGGGGCGCTGCAGGCACCGCTGGTGACTTTCGAATGCCGGTTTCCAGGTGGTCTCGTCTGAGAGCAGGGCTGACCCCGAGGGGTAGGGCACCTGGTTAACGTCTCACCTTTGCCGAAGGAGCGGGGAAGTAAACTCTGTGTCTATCACGGCTTAATCTGCCTTTGGTCGCCGAGGAATAAACCCAGTAATTCTTCCTGCAGCCTCCTCCGCGTCCGCCTTACTGCCAAGTTTAAGGCTGTGATGTTTGCTCACAGTCTCCCTCCTCCAGGGTCTCTCTTCAGCTCAGGCTACTGTCACTACATGAGGAAATCTCGCCCCCCGTGCCTAGTGATTTTTTTTTTCTAGCCCTCTTTTCCATGCTTCTGTATGCTTTAATGCCGGGTTTTTTTGCTGCTGTTCTTCCCTGTGCGCTGCAGACCACAGAGGATTAGTGTAAAAATAAAATAGCAGAACGGCCGTTTTGCCGCTGGCATGAGATCTACTTGATGTCTCTGTGCCATAGCTTTGAAAGAAGCCCCCTCCCTGGTGTGTGTTTTCCTGGCAGGTGTGTCCCCCTGCCTCTCTGGCCCGGGCTGGGAAGGGGAGAGCTTACTGTGCAGGGGGTACGCAGCCAGCGCATGCGGCTAATGCTTCTTTCTGCCTGCTGTCTTTCCTTCCCTACCCATCCTTTCCTCCTGCCCCATCTACCTGGATCCCACTAGCTGGAGGTCCCTCAGCAATTCCCTGCACCCCTCCTTGCATGACTTGCTCCCTCAATTCACTGCTTCCCCTATTTTTTAATGGCTTGACTTCTCTGCTTTGAGAGGAAGTGGATTCTGCCGTGTTGTCCGGCTGTTTTCCACCTTCCCTTTGCTTTCTGGAGGTGGTATCCGAGGACCCCATCAGTGTTACCGGTTCTGTGTGCACCTGAGAGCCAGGAAAGCACTGCTGCTGTAGCACTGGCTCTTTGCCTTGTTTCCTGCTGCCAAACGCCATTAGGAGTTAAAACTACATGAATACTTTCTGAAGCTGGCAACTGCTGCAGTACCTACAGGCATATTTTGTGATGGGGGGGGGCAGGGGGAAGAAAAAAAAAAAAAAAAGAGAGAGATGAATGCTATAATTGTGAATGGGAGAGGTGCTGGCTGAAACTCCCCATTAGAAAGTGATCCCAACTATAAGAAGTGGCTGGCTATTTGAGTAGTCACCTTCTGCTGATACTCCTGCAATTCATTCTGTTATTTTAGGAGTCACTTTTTGTACCTATGTGGGGTGCTGCTTCTGCAATTCTTCCTTTTAGCCAGTTGCTGGGAATCTTCCTGTTTCTGTGTTTGAATTCTCTTCAGCTGATGTCTTCTGCTGCCCATAACTTTTCTTCCTCTTCTTCTGTCTACACTTCTTCATCTCCAGGACTTCCTCCTGTTGGTGTTTCCCTTTCTCCTCATTTCCTCTGCTCTGAAGCTTCCACCTGGATATTTTGCTTCAGTATGCTGTGCTTTGTGATGGCTGGCCAGGTGATTTGGCAATGCAGCTCACCAGATACTATGCTTGTATTAAAAAAATGGGCATTATTTATAAATTATACATCTGTTTGATGGTAAGTCAGTCTTTTAACATGTTGGTGGTGACTTTGAAGGTACATTTCTGTACACTCCCCTTGTTAAAATCATTGGGCTTCCTGAGGGTGATGTCACGGATGTGATCAAGAACTCTTTCAATAACTGTTTTTTGCTAACCAGAAAGATTAACAGTCTCTAATGAATCTGTAAAACTGTCAGCTAAATCTCATGGAGGGTCTAGCCCATAATAGATTATTTTGGATGTATTTATAAGTCGGCACAAAAGCTCAACACAAGCTTATCTGAATTGCATACAAATACATCTATATGCAGGTAAAGCATTATACAAATTTAAGTTCAGATACAGTCTCTGCATGTTTCTGTCCTGACTCACAAATACATATAATATGCGTGCACACACCACAAACGCGCGCAGCCTTACGTCATCTTGTCAGTCACGTGTACAGGAGACATGCCCTGTTCTCCACCTTCTGACATCCCTTCTGAATCTTGTCTTTTCACAGATGTGGATGAATGTGCCCTGGGGCTTGATGACTGCCACCCAGATGCTATTTGTCAAAACACCCCGAAGCTGTACAAGTGCATATGCAAAGTGGGTTACACTGGCGAAGGGAAGAAATGTGAAGGTAAAGTGATGGAAGCACTATGCTCTGCCTGTGTGAGCATGAGGTATTTCTAAGAAGACAGAGCCATTAAAAATAATGGCTTAGAATATGGAGGATGATTTTAAATCAAAATAGTAATTGTTTCTTCACCTGATTTACTTCTTGTTTACAAAATCAAAGGCAAATGGATTGCATGGCTTTTCACCTAGTAATATCACTTGGTCTAATAATTAGTTGTTTAACCAGCAGCCTTAAAAACTATAAGGTAAAGCTACATGGGAATCTCAGGGCATTTTGTCACTCTTTAGAAACATTCAGCAAGTAATGTGTTAAGTATAGTCTATTTGCAAGACAATGATGATTTCGGACAGCAGTTGCTGGTCACATTTACACAGTGGCATCTCTAACTGTCTATAACACTCAAGCAAGCATCCATCATACTGACTTTTGCTTTATTCCTTAGACATTGATGAATGTGATAATGACTTCAATGGAGGCTGTGTCCACGAGTGTTTCAACATTCCAGGAAATTACCGCTGTACTTGCTATGATGGCTTTATGTTGGCTCATGATGGCCACAACTGCCTGGGTAAGAAGTATGTTCATGAACATTGTGAGTGGTGACGTGAACATAACCCTTTAACTGCATCCATGGGAAATGCATGGCGATCCGTTGGGCTGAATCAGCTCAGCTAGAGAAGAGTGTTATATAAGGGACTAAGGAATTCCAGGTACTGATGTACCATCCCAGTGTGGCTCTTTCCCCTTCTGTAAATGAGGATAATTGTGCTACAGTTCTGTTAGGTGCTTTGGGTTAAAATGTGTGAAGTGCCACCTATTATTATGCTAAATGAGTTTATGTAAAAGAACATGTGCTATCATTGTCTTTTCTGTCCCAAAGTTAGTTTAGGATCCCTTCTCAGTCGTGTTTCTGGGCTTAGAAATCTTCTCTCTCATACATCTATAACGTGTGGGCTTCTCACTTACTGTGTCTGAGTACTTCCTGACACGCAGGCTGTAAGGAAAGGACAATTAGGAGTGTGCAATAGCTGTATATGTTAGAGGCCATTGAAGTACAGAGGGACTAAGCCAAATGCTTGGAGTTTCCCTGGGTGGTTAGTGTGAAGCAAAGTATGCAACTCTGGAAACGTGTTCAATCCTGGCAACACTCCCTTGACCCTGCATGCACACACTCTCTCTCACCCTCTTTTTCTCTATGTAAGACCTCGATAGTTTCCTTCTTTTTGTGCGCCAGCAGGTGAAAATCTTTAAAAATGGGTAACAAGACCTTGTGCTTTTACTGTGATAGTATTCTTCAGCACACAGTGYAGCAGTGTACAGAGATGCATGAGTTGCCAGCCTGTTGGCAGTGTGGTATGCTGCCGGTGTTATTTCCCTGGGACAGAGCCTCATGTTGATGAAGCTGTCCTGCTTCCAGGACCCATGCTGGGTACCCTGTGTGGCTCTGCCCTGTGCTGTGGTACCTGTCCCATTTACTTTTTCAGAGATGGCTCAGTTTTTCTCTTGTGCTGCACTGACTGTGGATGTGCCTGGGCAGGCTTCCATGCCCATGTCAGTCAGAGGGAAACTTGCTCTCACAGCATAATTTTAAGATTGTAGTTAGCTTGGCTGGGGTATTTCCCACTAGTCTATGGCATATCAGGTAGGGGATCAGACCATACCTGGACTGTATCTTCTGCTGGGACAAATCGGAAAAGCTCTGGAGTCTCCAGTGGGATTGTGTTGGGTTTTACCTGCTGGGAACCTGGTGCATGCCCACAGATTAACTTTGTTACAGCGTAAGTGGAGGAGAGGATGAAGTCATTAAGTTCCAAGTATTTCACTAAAGAAAGTAGAGAGGGAAGCAAAATATCTGCTGATACTTTAAAATAATAGGAAGGCCATCTTATTTTTCTCTAGTGCATTTGTGTAAACACACAGTGGAGTTCAGTTGAGGTTACCATGAAGGGCTGAATGTGAATGAACACATTGCCTCTTACAATGCCACCAAAGGGTGTATTCTCTTTGTATCCAGTAGCCCCTCTAGAGCATACTTCAGCTGACTTGTTTGTGATCGGTAAGACCTAGACATAACTTAGACCGAAATCTACCATCTGCTATGTTACTGGGAAGCTGCTCAGTATTGCATGGCAGACTTTTAAAAATAAAATAAAATGTCATTGACATACAATTAAGTTCTTACCACTGACCTGCCAATTTTGAGATGTGATGTAAACGTTAAATAAATATTTTGGCATGCAGCAAATTGGATCACATCTTCTCTTAATCTGTTTATTTACTTTGTTCACGCCAGGGTTGCCCTCCTCTCACCCTTATTTTTGAAGATCTCGGCTGTGTGCCTGGGTTTAAGCCAAATAGACAATTACTTGTTGGAAAGAGATGATTTTTCTGAAAGCTTTCCAAGGTCTGTAAGAYAGAAACATCTGCTGGAGTTCAAATCTGTAGTACTAAAGACTCATGTTGGATGTTTATTCATGATTGTTTGCACATTCACATCACTGTAGAACTCTAAAATACTCAGCTTCTCTGTGATGGAGATATGTCAGCCGCTCTTTTTGCTACAGCAGGTCACATTCTTTTGCATCCAATTGGCTTACTCATTGCCTTCAGTAGAAATTAAATCTGTTGTAATACTACGTTATGCTTCTTACTAAAAGCCTTTCTCTTTCTCCTTTTTTAGAAGACAGCTGTTTTATGCCAGAAATGCTACAATGTTAAATTAAAAACATTGTACTATTAGCGCAGGAACAATGAACAGAACAGGGAGCAAACACGATGTTCCATATGAATTTGCAAATGAGACCAGTGCTTTGCCTCAGCAATGTTTTGTCCTGCTTTTTAAGGGACTGAGCATTTTTACTTCCTTTTCAAATTGGCATTTCTGAAAATTAGGGTAGGAAAATTATTTGCTGTTAGTGGTTACAAAAACCTGCGCTTATTAAGGGGTAAAATTCCAAAGAATTGGAGGCTGGGATCGGCATCCTGTTGTTCAGAGGCTTAGCTGAAGTTTTTTACTCTTTGTTTCTCTTGGTTATCTTGCAAGCAGAGCCTTTTAATATTCTCTGGTATTGTTGAAGCTCTGAATATTGCAAAATCAACATTAAAACTATTTCCAGAACTTCTGCTCTTGTCCTTGACTGTAGTCAGGCAACACAGCAGCAGCCTTGATGGTAAGTGGTGATGACCTAGAGTTGAGGGAGGAGGATAATAAATCAAACTTGAGCATCAGAACAGATGTGATGTGTGTATTCTAGCTAGAGTGAAAGTAAGGAGCAGGGGATAGGTTTTAAGCTAAATTTATTTTGAGGTTTGTATTTTTCTTGTTCCACCTTTGCTTCAGAATGGGGAGCTTTCTGGAAAAACACCTTTTATAGCTTGGATGGCTTTGGAGCCAAAGTTGCGTCCCACTGAGCAAGACAGAACCATGTATGGATGCTCAACCTAGATGTAAATGTGCTAGGCTGCTGAGTGGTAGTACTATCCAGCTGCACTGAGAGGCAGAGTACGTTCACGTAGGTGGAGTGTGAAGCCCTGCTTCTGGCTGCACCGAGGCTGTTCTGCCTTAGTTGTAACCAGTAACTCTGGTTAGTTGGCCAGCGTTTCTTGGGAGCCCTGTGACTGATTGGGCAAACTGCGAATGGGGAAGAGCAGCAGCAAAAATATACTTTCCCAAGGGTGACAGCACAACAACAACAACAACAGGCTAGCCTGGGGTGGTTACAYGCTGAGTAGATGTCTGTCTGTGCTGCACGTTGAGTGGCTGCTGCCAATATGAGTGTATTGGTGTTAGTACAAAGTTGATCGCTCTCTCTTTCTTTCTCTCTCTCTCTCTCTTTCAGATACAGATGAATGCATGTTCAACAACGGTGGTTGCCAGCATGTTTGTGTCAACACCGTGGGGAGCTATGAATGTCGCTGTAAGGAAGGGTTCTTTCTAAGTGATAACCAGCATACGTGCATCCACCGCTCAGAAGGTACTGGCTGCTTCCCTCCAGGCACCAAGCAGGAGTTTTTGACAGAAGCAAACTGCAAAATCTCTAAAGCAGCTTCAAAAGTATTTTTAGGTTGAGTTTTTCAAAGCTGTGAAGGGTCTTGGAAGTCCTCACTCCTTTTAAAAGGAACAGTGTGTCAGAATCTTCTAAGTGACTTTGAAGACTCTTTACATCCCTTCTGCCCCTTTGATCCCACCTGTATGTCTGCAGTGTTGTGCTTGTTAAAGTCTGTACTGCTGTACTCCCAGTGTACTTTATGCTCTGTTGGGCAGCTAAGCTGTGTCCTGATCCAGGGAATGGCAACAAATTGAAGGACAGTGAGTTCTGACCATTTCCATTGGCTTTAGTCACAGGGCAATACCTGCGTTACCTTCAGGTACCTTTTAGATTCCCTGTACAGTGTTTAGGTTTCAGCTAACAGATTTATTGTTTATCAGCCCCAAAGGTATTCAAATCACGTTCTTTGTTTTGAGTGAAACCTTTATGAAGCGACCTTTGAGAGATCAGAGAGCCTTGGATATCTAATTAGACATCGGATTGAACAGAATTATTTTGGATGCCCTTAGGGAATACTTTAAAGTGGTTGCTCAGATGAGGGAGTTGTCCATTGAACTGTACAGTGAATATCTTACTAAGAAGTATTTAAAGCTGCAAAGCTTTCTTTAATCTATGGCTTATCGTTGGCATGACTATAAGAGGAATCTGAGCATGAATAAACAAATCTCACTTTAAAAATCCCCATACTGAAGAGATCAACATTTATAGACATATATGGCCATCCACAGATGAGTGCGCTGAGGTGGCTGTCATCTGATGTAGCTGAATTGATCTTTTGTTTGAATTAAGAATTTGTACTCTCAGCTTCTCGGGTACTGGGCTTGGTCTCACGGGGGTCTGCTGATGCATGGTGATTTCTCAGGCCATTGCTCAGCTTGCCACTGCAGGAGCTGAGCCAGGAGTGGGGACAAGCAGGAGGGCTGCAGTGGTGGGGCAAGGCATTTCTCTTCATGTGGCCTTGCTAGCAGTGATGTGTGTTTGTGTGTGTGCATGGATGATGATTCTAAGGATGAAAATCAGTTGCTTGAACTCCTTGTCTGATGCCAAGAGAGGAAAAACTTCCAACTCTTTTTATTCTTACTCGCTGCTACTTGAGTACCTTCTACTCTCCTGAGCTAACAGTAGCATTTCCTGTCATTAATATTTGTTCCTTAAATTGTACCTTTGGAATTCTACCTCTGTTCTCTTATTTTTAAAGATGCAGTTAATTTCTTTTAACTTTTTGGCAAAAAAGGCCTTTTGTCCATAATACCAAATTTCCACTTAATTTAGTCTTTTTTTTTTTTTTTTTTTTTTTAAAAAAAAAAAAAAGAGGAAAAAAAGATGCATTTCTTCCTAAAAACTACTAAATAAAAAATATTTTTATGGAAACCAGTCTTAAGAAAAAAACCCTTACTGTTTTTGCCTGAAATGCTTTTTTTTTCTTCATACTAAAATGCAGAAGTGTTTGTTTTATTTTCTTTAAAAGCCATTTTTTCAGGTTTGTATGCTGTGACTGTTTCCCTCCCACCTCCCCCCCCATTACTGTGAAGAAGTGCTCCACGGGATTCCCCACTGTTTTTTTTTTTTGTTTGGTTGGTTGGTTTTTGGTGTGGTGGTGTTTTTTTTTTTGTTTTGTTTTGTTTTTTTTCCCCTTGGGTGGGCAGGTCTGTTGTAAGCCAAATCTCATTGCTTTATCTTTCCCCTCACTTTGTTCTCTGCTCTTCTGCTTATCACTAGGTCTTCTATTCTCTACCTTGTGTATGCATCTCTCAGTGTATATACTTTATTAGTTCTCTTTTGAGACCTCACAGCATTGATTGAAACAGCATTTGGCACCTACTGCCTAGACCATCTAGTCAGTTTTGCTTCTTATCTGTAATATAAGGGAGTATTTCCTTCCCTGTCTCCCAGCCCAGTTAAGAGAGTGCATACATTAATGCTTGAGAGACCTTCCTAGCGGTCTGCGATACTGGCCTTTACATACACAGAAGAAGTGAACTGGAGTTGAGATAGGAGAAACAGAGAGGCTTGGGGCTGTTGTATTCCTCCTGATGACCAGTGTAACAGGGGAGCCTGAGAATCATCTGCCCTTCTAAGTCTATCCGCAATTATCCTCGGTTCCCTGTCACCTACTGTGACGTGGGACTCAAGGTCAGGTACCTATTAGAGGAGAGTTTGATAATTAAAGTTGATTTTTCATCTGATATGACTGTGTTGGTCTGAAGCACAGGGGTGCTCTGAGGGGCTTGCTGGTTCTGCCTAGCCCCTGCTTAAACCACAGGAATGCAGAAGTGTCTTTGGAAGTTGTGCACAATCCTATTTTTTTCCTTGGCTGTCTGCTCTGAATGAGCTTTTCTTCATCTACATGTGGGAGAATGGATTTACTTCAGGAGGCTGTTACAGTAGCTGGCAGGGCAGCGATGCACATGTAGCTTGTTTGTTTCTGTGTTTAACTTGCTCCATATTAGAGAATACAAAAATTTGAAGGAAAACAGAGTTTTTCACGAGTAAATGTGTAGTACATCTTGTGGTTGCTGTTGCTATGGATGACAAATCTGGCTACTCTCCCTTGTGGTATTTCACAGTCATAGCTATCTACTTGTTGGGCTGAATCAATGGGGGTGAATTGGACCCACAAGATGAAAGCCGCATTTGAAATCACTGTGTGGACTGAAAGCTTGTACACAGGGGACCATCTCAGTTGTTGCTCTTAGAGTCCTTCTGACTGTGGAGAACAGTGATAACTAGAAAGCTTTCTGGAAAAAGTTGCCTTAACACAAGGGTGTAGAAAGCATGAAAAAAAGACTAAAGCATTCCTGGGATGTCCTGTTCTGCTGGCTGTGCTGATGCTTCTCCCCATTTGGCTAGTAGAGGGTGCCTCTGAGACTCTCTGGTAGTTCTTTATACAATTGCATCCTCTCCCTCTGTGCTATTGAGCACCYGTTTGAATGTGCTGTAAATGGAGCCTTAATGTTCTTAGCAGATTGGTGGTGATGTCCCTACATCTTCTGTGTGAAAAAGACAAAGATTTAAACACAGATCATACATGTAAGAGATTAATTTAATGTGACCTGATAGGGAAATACCATGCTGGCTTTTTGCCTGTGTCTTGCCAGTGACAGGAGTGCTCAGATCTCACTGAAGTTCGCTGGGTAACTTCGCAAAGGTGCAGTCATCAGAAAGGACTCATTTGGCTTGGGGTCCGCTAGGCCAGGTGGGCACTAGATTCAGCTCTCTTGGCTGTGAGTGTGACGATCAAGAGACTCATCCATCCCAAGACACTTGTGTGTCAGTAGGGCAGGGTCTCCTGCAAGAGAAATTGTGTGTCTGGGAAGCATGTGGTGGGATTTGACCAAAATTTGTTTGGGGTTTGGTTCTGGACCACAATCTGCCATTGCAACAGCTCTGGAACAATGTGACCTGGGGGACTTTGTRTCCATGAAAGAGTTTGCAGTCACACAGCATTTATGGTTTTACAGACATTTCTTTAATACAACCTTATAAAATGGGGCTGAGTAGAAATCTTCTACCACCTTTGGAAACAAGCAGCAGCTTCATAGTAAATGCTAGAATGTGTGGATGTATGTATCTTCCGTGAAATGCTGTCTCTTGGGTCAGCTAGATTTTGGTGGGTTTGGTCATGTACCTTGTTACACAATGGTTACTTTGTTATTAAAATGTGCCCTGGTTTGGGAAGTGCAGTTTTAGCTTTCTGTGGAGACCTGATTGAATTCTGCTCACTCAGAATGGAGCAATCCCAAATTTAGCATTTAAACCATTTGTCTGATGTCAGTGAACTTTACCAAAGTACCTGCTTGAACAGTTTCCCTTTTGGTAGCTCAACAGAGACAAAAGAATAGCTTTGTTAACAGAAACTAAGCTGCTAATTCTCTTAATGCTTTCTAGCCTCGCCTCTGAGCTAACAGACCAAATCATATAGTATGCTTAAGAACAGAAATGTCCCAAAAACACAAGAGTTAATGAGGCTAATTTGTGGCCTCATAGGTTGTCTCCTTCCTTGGCTGACAGCACAATAATGGATGACAGCTTTCATGTGGGCTCCTTGGGCTGTGTCTGTGCTGCAGGATTTGAAGTGTCATTGTCTTGTTAGACTTCTACAGAGTCCTCACTGTGGGAAAGGAATCAAAAAGCCAGTAGAGCAGAATAATCTAGGCTCTGCAATATCCATTCTTTTGTTGCTTAAAGCTGTCTTAATAGAGAAAGGGTATCGTAGCTTGTGCTTCAGATGGCGAGAATAGTCATGTGCAGAGCAAGGACCTAATTGAAGTATAGTGGAATAATGGTGACAAGCTGACCTCTGCTTGCCAATACAGTGTTTTTGTTTCATTTAGTAATAAGGCTGCAAAAAGGGCTGTGTAATTTTAAAAAATATATAAGATGTGGAATTGTTCACGCAATCTCTTTTTAGCAGCAGGTCACCCTTTTCATTCTCTCTCTGATTGTGCATCTGCTCAACTCAGTAGAAATTCACTGAGGTAATGTGGGATACGCCCTTGCAGCCAAAGTATGCTCCGCTTTGTCCTCTCAAATGAAGTGTTCTCACCAAGAAGAAAGAGCATTTTGGTGTTACATGTCTTATAAAAGCCAAATGCACCAAGGCAGAGAATTTGATGGCAAAGGTGTGTTTTCCGTGTACCTGAGCATTCAGTTGTCTTCTCTCCCAATTTTGTAGCACTATAGAAGACTTCAGCAAAAATCTGTGGTGTAGTGTTAGAAGAAAAACTATTCTTTTAATTTGGTCTAATGATCCCATCTGATAACTCAGCCAGCTGCTGCGTAGTTTTAAGTTGTGTGTGTACAAATTGTGTCACCATCTTGCCAATGGCAAAGGCATTGATTTAGCTGAACCATGGGGCAAGGTGAAATAAGTTTTTACGATTATTCTAGGAACAATTCCTCCCTGTTTAATTGACTTCAACATTTTGTAAAGGCCAGACAAGACATTCTGGCAGTCATTGAGTGCAGGTGCATGAACAGCTTGTAACTGTCAGAGACAAAAATGACAGGATGTTTTTAGGAGGTGCACCAAAAGGAAGAAAGTCACTAGTGTCACATTGCTTTTTCATTTGGTTAAAGCAGGCAGTGGCACTAAATTCTGTCCAGCTGGGAAGGTGTGTAGAAATACAGAACACTGTGATAATTCCCAGTGGGGTTATTTGGGGAGGTATTTATTGAAATGAGAAAAAAAAATGAAAACAAAATGGTTAACAAAAAGGAGAATTGATATACAGCATATGTACAATCTGCACGTCTGCCTGGTCACTACTTGGTCACTGCTGAGGTAGGTTATGACTTTGGGAATCTGCTTTGTAGGCCAGTAATTGAAATAGGGATGACTTTTGTGACTGTTGGCCTAGGCATTTCTGTGTCTGATGGCTGCTCTTTTAAACAGAGAAATAAGGACTTCACTTTAGGCTTTGATCTTGCCAGGTATCAGCCACCTTGCAATATTTATAAAAGAAGTTAGGATGTTTTATAAACACTGGTATAAAGTGAGAGCACTGGATGAGAATGCAGATGCTGTACAAATCTAGGGATGTTGCTTTTTGACCTTGCAGTCAAAGAACATGGGCACAGAAAAGATCACAGATGGAGAAACCTTGGGGCCATTGACTTTGCAGGATTGGACTTTCTGCCTTTCCTGTCTGTAAGCTTATACTTCTTGTCCTAACACTGTAGAGTCTTCCCAGAAGTAGCAGGCTGTTGTCTGTGTGTGTATTGAACTGACTTTATTTGACTGTTGCCTGCACACAGAGATGCTGAGGATGCTGATGCTCTTGCACTTGTCCTGTTTTGCAGAAGGCATGAGCTGCATGAATAAAGATCATGGCTGTGCCCACATCTGCAGAGAAACGCCCAAAGGAGGAGTTGCCTGTGAATGCCGACCAGGATTTGAACTGTCCAAGAACCAGAGGAGCTGCATTTGTATGCAACATTCTGCATATGCTTACGGTTTCCCAAAGTGAACAAATAGTGTTCTGTTTGCAGTGATATGGGATTTGGTATGTTATAGCTAAACTGGGATGACACACCTAAATTGTGTGCATTTGAATTAAACTAGAATCAATGGCTTTGCTGGACACTATCACACCAGTCTATTGGTTGCTACAGTATCTGTAGTTTGGGAGTTGCACCATCATTCATAATGACGGGAAGTTCAGCTCCGCAAGAGAGCTCTGCAGTGTTTCAGTCTCACAAAGTTCTTCAGGAAAGGGGCATGTTAGGAAGGCATATTGGATGGTCAAATGGAGACAAAATTGCACACTGTCTTTCGAAGAGGCTGGAAGTACTTGTGAGATGTAACATGTATTTTCTTCCTAGTAACATGTAATCATGGAAATGGTGGCTGTCAACATACATGCGATGATGCTGATAATGGGCCTATTTGCGGATGTCACCCCAAGTACATCATGCATGTGGATGGGAAAACCTGCCTGGGTCAGTATACAGTGGAGGGAAGTAGTTTTCTGTTGATGACTAACTCTAGAGTGGTCTGGCGTTGCTGTGTGTGCATGATTAAGGCTCCTCATAATAGTATGGCTAGAAAATGTCAAGGAATCCAAAACTAAGAAACCTGCTAGTGCATGAGTGAGTTGGTTGGGTCCAGGCAACTTATGCTTCCCTATAGAAGTAGCTACCTAATACTACTGCAGTCTGTAATTATCACTGGTCCCTCTGAAGCACAAGGCCTGTCATTAACCAAAGAAGATTCCCTTCCCTCTAGGATGTTTTAGGTTCAGTTTCTTGTAGAGCATGAGCCAGAGAGTGTAACCAAGAAGTATGTCTGTTAAAACCAGAACTCTGAATTCAATTAAAGTACCATTTTTGCAAGGCAGTTATCCAGTAAAGAAAGCACTTAAGATTTATAAACTCTTCCAGTCTCTGGAAGAGTTTGTTGTCTGTTGATTGAAATCAAATGCTCAGGCATAACTGGCTGGTCCTTGTATTAGTCCATGATAGATGATGACAGTGTGCTCTTAACAGAACAGTTCATGACAGTTCAATTAGTTCTTTCATCTTGTTGCTGTTCACTACATCCGTAGAACATCTTCTGTTTTGTTAAGAATACTGAAGCAAACATGAATTGTAAGGAAGCAACAAAAGCAAAGTATTCTCATGGTTTTGACTGAAGGGTCTTCATGATTTTCATTATTACTTTATTTTAAAAAAAAAAAAAATTATTTCTGCCCAGTCAGTTCCGACTGTCTCTGATACTTCAGCGTGCGATGCAGCTGTTTGCATGTGTGTACGTATTGGATATCAGATRAGGCTTCTGGTCAGGGGCCTTTACTCATTTGCTTTTTTCATGTTCCTTACAGAGAGGGAAGAGGCTGCTATTGAAATTTCTGAGGGAAACACTACAGCAGGAGCTGATGTGGACAAGAGGGTGAAGCGACGGTTGCTTATGGGTAAAAGTGCTTATCCACAGTGATTTTGCTGTTTGCTGAAACCTTTTCGATTGAAGAATTGGTTTTTTATTGTAACCATCATAGCTCTGGGCTGAATTCTGCCTGAGATGCTCCACTCCCTTTTAAGGAAATAATATTATTCCATAATGTATAAGAAACTATGTACATTGTTTGTGACTGTCAGTAGGAGGTATTAGGAACTTGCCCTTGAAGTAGTGTATGTTTCCGTGGTTCTAATTCATCATGGGAATGCAGTACAATCCCTTTTGTGCTACAGTTTTAGCCAAGTGATTGTGGAGGAAACAGTGTTCTACCTGCTTCTCTTCAATTGAAAGTATACTTCTGCATGGAAGAGAATTTGGCCCAGTGGTGGATTGCATGTAGAAGGACATGTTAGGATACAAGGCCATCTTATTCTTCCTAGAGGTGTTTGCATCTGGCCCTGAATGCCAGCCTCTGAGGGTCTGTCACTAGTGGGAAGGCACTGGCATGAGAAACAATCACTGTGGTCTCAGGGCAGCTGGGTCAGTGGATGTCCACCTCTCAAAAGCCCTTAGTCCAGGCAGTCAGGGTGATTTACTGTGCTTATTGGCATTTGCCACAGAAGTGGCATGGAGGCTGAGGAAGAAACTACCAAAAGTACAGGGCTAGCTCTGAGCTCCTGAATCCATATTTAGACACCTAAATTAAAAAAAAAAAAAAGACATTTCTGTGGAAAGAGGAAGAAAGAAGAGGCACTCTGTCTTCACGTGGAGGTTGGACACAGCCTCCCAATATTGAATGTAAGATGAGAGACTGGGAGGGAATAAACCAGTAAAGGTCTCAAAACTTGAGAGTAAGTAGCGTATGCTTGATGCTGCAGAAAACTAGGAGACAGAGCTAGAAAGAGAGGATTTCAAAAAGCAGACATAGAAAATTATCTTTGCAGCTCTCTGAATCAATATGTGCTGGATAAAATTGCATTTATCCAGCTGGTGAAAAGGTTGTTAGATTGACTGAGGTGGTTAGACCGACTACAAGAGGATGAATGCCAAAGAGGGAGTTATTTCTGTTTAGTTGGATGTGAAGAACTGTATTTTAGCAGTGTTTGCTAGAAAGGTTTGGTAAGATTTAGACATAGTTTGCATAGGTGAAAGTTAGTGGAGCATTAGGTTGAGATGGCACCTGGGTTACAAGCCTGAAGGAACGCTCAGTGTGGGTGTAATCCACCATGACTGGGAGCACAGGTAGCATGTGAAGGTGTGTTGGGAGGGATTTAAGAAAACTGGTTTAGTAGTGCTGAGTGTAACCAGGTGTCTGAGCATTGGTGGGAAGTGTCAAAGGATCAGCCAGGATTGAGTGTGGGCATAAGGAGACAGACTGACAGGAACAGATTCATCATCAAGGAGCAGGGATTTGTGTTTAAGGACGAGAATATTCAGAGACAATATCTTAGTCTGTAGAGTCTCCACAAAAAACTGGACATAGCTGAGGCAGGGATTTTGCCAACACATGTATTTAGTTGTTGCTCATGTATACTAGGCTAAATGTGGTTGAATAGCAGTGTGCTTGGAACCATGCCTTGTATCACACAATGTTTCTTGTTACCATTATAATATCCCTGAGCAAACTTCAGCTTTATCTTGTTGGCTAGAAACATGTGCAGTAAATAACGGTGGCTGTGATCGTACGTGTAAAGATACATCAACCGGAGTTCACTGCAGCTGTCCTGTTGGATTCACGCTCCAGTTTGATGGGAAGACATGTAAAGGTGAGTTTTATACTTGTGGACACGTGCGTACCAACACCTTGCTGTAAGGTATTCATCTCCAAATGAAGGTAATCTAGTGTCCAGAGGAAAGCCAGTAATCTGACCTAAGAAAGGACTGCAGCCAGGGGTAGACACACGGTTTCCATTGCATCAAGTGCATCATGTGCAGAGAATCTCTGCTGCTCTGCCCTCCCCCTCACCATTTCCACCCCTCCTGCAAAGATGGCCTCATTTTTCACAGGTGAGGTTTGGTAGGAGGTAATACAGGTCTGCGGTAAAGTAGAGGTCAGGACTGGGAGAGGTAGGTGTGTAGGTTCTTACAGGCATACAGTCCAATAGCCTGCTATTTTACCCGCAGTCAGCTGGGTATTAGAGCAGTTTGTAAGTAAATATCAGTGTGTAAACAGGGATGTGTGAGCAGAATTACTTACACTGGTCCAAGCAGCTCTAATGAGAGTACTGGAAAGGAGCAAAGGGACATTTAGGTTGCATATTAGAATACATTTTCCAGTAATTAGATACTAAGACTGTTCTGCTAGGCAAAAATAATGCAATCACTGTGCCTGAGTCAATTAATATTAGATAAAGAACTCGTTCTAATATTGGCATGAAAAGAACAGGGTAGCTCAGGAGGTCTCCTCTGTCTGAGATTTCTGCAGGCTTAGAAAGAGGAAATGGAGAGAATGTTCAAAAAGCTAAAACCTGTTAGAGAGCATTTAAGTCAAAGTGTTTCCAAACAGAACTTAGGGAAATGGTCTTCTGTGARTACATGTACCCAAATGTAACTGACAGCAGTATGTTAAATGAAAATAACACTGTCACGGGGCTGAATGGGCCAGATCATTCTTAAGAGCTGGATCTGTTCTTCCTTAAAATTTGTAGTAGTCTCACTAAATTTTGTTTCTGGGCTTCTCTAACCAACTGGACGTGACTGTTTTCTGGATCTGGCAGTGGAAGTATGTTGAATGTACTGTGTTTATTTGCTGAAGCCCTTTTTTTGTTACAGATATTGATGAATGCCAGTCCAATAATGGAGGCTGTGATCATTTCTGTAAAAACACTGTTGGCAGTTTTGATTGCAGCTGCAGAAAAGGATTTAAATTATTAACAGATGAGAAGTCTTGTCAAGGTATGTGCACTGGAGAGGCAATAGAAGTAGAACAAATCAGCGAGGCTTGGACATCTACTACAATGATGAAGTGATAATGGACTCCAGAATAATTTCCATGCCTCAGTTTTGTTTTTTTTTTCGTTCTGAAACAGCTGTTGAGTTAATACAGTTGGCTTGACACTATTGTAGGAGGTATGTTTAACGGCACTGTGAACTATTATCTGGAAGCAACAGAGATAGCATCATATTAAAAAGCTCTTTATGAGGATAATGCTTCTCCCCCACCTTTCTATTAATGATCTTAAAATAATTTAGAGGGAAAAATAGACAATATCTCTCTGTCCATCTTACTGACTAGTTCACCATTGCAGTAAAATTATTTTTTCTTAATGGGACATTAGATGCCATGAGTTCATTATTTAAAGAAAAAAAGTTATAATGTGATCTATAAAACTACAGGCCTGTAGACAGACTGGAATCACTATTCCCTAAAACATTATAGAGCATTTGATTTTTAGGATGACATGGATTTCTCCTGTGAGCCTTACAAAGCATATTTGCTTTTCTGTATCATAATTTGTACATATAGAGTTAGCAATCCTGTTTAAGCTGCTTAAATACATTAAAATGTAAAGATCAAAACGGTCTGTGGTTTTGGAAAAGCTACAGTATGAAACAATGTAAAGCCAATCAGCCAACTGGGGAGGTGAATAATTCCATTTGCTAGACAACCAGCTGACATTAATGATGAATTTCAGAAAGCTGAACTGACCAACAGAAAATGATTTTCACCTGGGTTTTTGGTGCATTCTTATCCTTTTTAAATCAGACAAAGAAGGACAACTATCTATATGGAAAAAACTTACTATAGAAACATAAGATAAGATTTTCAAGATAGTTTGTGGGTTTTTTTTAATGGAATCTGTTTATGAACGTATTTTAAAGACTTGCATCTCCCTTTTGTCCCGGTCACTTCTGTTACTTTCCCTAGATTGTTTCAAAAGCGTGCTATCTTGAAGCATGCCAAAACCCAAGAAAAAAGAATGATGTAATGTGTCAGTGATGTTGATGTGAACTTTTTTGTATCTTGCAACATCCTTACATGGCATGCATAATGTACTAGCACAGAAATTTTAGGTGCTTTTGATGGTATAATAAACATTCAGGGCCTGAGAAAGCAATGGGAATCCATTCAGTTCTCTGAGATCATGATTCGGCTATTATACTAACTACGCTTTACAAAGAAGATGCGTGCAAAGCGATTGTAATGCCAAGGAAAACTTTCACTGGAGAAAACATATCTCAGCAGTTTTTAGAGGCAGACATTGAAGTCTAAATATACAGTATAATGGATCCATGGAAAAATTCACCAAATTATTCCAGTCATCTGTCTTCAGGTGTATCTCAGAGAACATGGTGATTTTCAGCAGACTTTAAATCGGGCACTGCATATTCATATAGAGTTAAAAATGTGGCCTTTGGTCTYGTTTATGGGGAAAAAACAAAGGCAGTACTTTCTTTTGTAAATCTATTTCTGCAGACCTTATGTAGACTTTTCTTAATGAAATAAGAGTTTTGTCAGCATTTTTTTTTTCTCCCAAGGAAGAGAAACAATTTATTTTAAACATAATTGTTAAAAATGTAGCAGCAGTTTTCGTGTTTGCCAAGAAAAAGCTTGTTTGGCAAACTGATTGTTCTTTTAAAAGTTGTCATTTCATTATGTTACATTATTTGCTTTAAAAGAATTTGCTTAGTTTACATAAATCTGCACATCTCTGTGTCCAACTTTTTTAGCTCATCAGTGCTCCCTTGTCAGGCTGAAAGATACTGATGTATCCCTTTAAAACTTGCAGACATTGATGAATGCTCTTTTGAACGGACGTGCGACCACACGTGCATCAATCATCCAGGCACCTTTGAGTGTACTTGTAACAAAGGATATGCTCTCTATGGCTTCACACATTGTGGAGGTGAGTTATAAAAAGACACTACAGGCCATGCTGGTAGAGCGCTGTTGCCACAGGTCTAATTAGTGTCTGTGCAAGACGCAAGCCTGCGTATATGCAGTAGGCACGTAGGGTAAATTTTACTCTTTGTCCTGATAAGGAGACACAGCAAAAGTAGAAACTAATCCTGCTCGTTTCTGTCTTTGCTCAAATGATTTTCCCTTCCCACCCTGCATCCAGAAAGCACCCGTGACTATTGGAACAAACTGATGCATTTTGCACCTGGATAGGAAAGCCATAATTTGATAGATTTTTCACATGCAGAAGTCTCATTGGCTTCAATGAAAAGTCAGTGGAACAGGACTTAAAGAACAGGAAGCTCTGGATGACTTAGAAAATTACGGTTTTGCAGGTTGCCCTTGTGCATATTCAGATCCTCATGTGATGCAGATTGGAATTTAGCTGATGTAGTACCACTGATTTACATTGGCCAAGATTAATACTCTTAAATCTTTTACATCTTTTCTACAAGAAGAGTTCAAGGAGAGAGAGAAAGATGTTCACAGAACCTCAATGTGTGTCAAGTGTGAATATTTCTGCGACAAATTCCCAGAATTAACATGAGGAAACATGAATAACTGGACACTAAATGGAATTAAACCTGTTTTACATAAGCTCTAGGCAAGACCTTACTGACTCCATATGCTTACTTAATTCTGAGTAAGACCTATTATTTCTGAGGCAGAATGAGCACACTTGAACTTGGAAATAACAATTCAGAGATCTCTGTGTGCCTGATCTGTTCTAACCTCTGCCTCTAGAAAGTCTGCAAAGAAGATTACAGGGCTACAACATCACTGTGTTTTATCCTGATGAACACGGAAACCTGTCTGGATGGGGAGTAACACTGTTCATGTGTTCCACTTGCTAAAAGAAATCTGTTCTCATGAATTCCTCTGCATTAATTCCATTTCTTTTGGCCACCAATGAGGGAAAGGAACCGTAATTTTGCTGTTGGCTGCTAAGTGGCCTCTTCATCTCATACTCCTGTGCCGATGATGTTAATCCTTGTACATTAGTAAGTCCTTCATTTACTGGCAATCACAGGCTGTGTCAAAGCTGGTAGGGATAGTGAGTATACACCTTCTGACCTATATGGAAGAAGTCAGTAATTGCTGGAGATAATAGGTTGCCATTGCATGCAGCATCCTAACAAAAGGTCAATGAAAACCAAAGATTTGGACCGATTTTGTGGTGTCTTAGGCAGAAGTACCAATTTTAGGTGTTCCCTTCTTTCTCCATTATTCCTCTGCTGCTCATTCCTATCCCTGCTGTCTCAGTTCTGTTAGTAGCGTGTTTTCCCCTGAAATCAGCTCAGTTTTGTCATCCATTTCACAGTGTTTTCTACCATATTGTTACCTATCTAGAGGGGGGGAAAAATGGTTGGGGAGAGCAGTGACAAGAACTTGTTATTACCATTAAGAAAAGTGTATGTAGAAGTGGGTACCCTCAGTTGCACAAACTTTCTGGGACTTGCAAGAGGTTTCTTGAAGGCAGCTTTCTAGGTTTTGCCATAAAGCTACTGGAGACAAGTGAAGCAGTCGTCAGGGTGGATCTGAGAAGCAGACACATAGAACTTTGCATTTCCCTTTGTTGAAATTCATGAGATTCCTGTCAGCCCGTTTCTCCAGCCAGTCAAGGTCCCTCTGAATAGTGGCACAACCATCTGGTGTATCAGCCACTCCTCCCAGTTTTGTATCATCTGCAAACTTGCTGAGGGTGAACTCTTGTCCCATCATCCAGGTTTAATGAAGAGGATAAATAGTATTGGCCCCAGTATTGACCCCTGGGATACACCACTGGTGAATGGTATATTCTGCATCAGCAGGCAAGTTTGCGCCAAAGGCAGTATGTTGTGTTGTCAGTAGTTTCTCCTCCTATTGGCATTTATGGGGCGGGGCATAATTATGGATAATTGGCCAAAAGTGACAATGGTGATACAATGGTGTTATTTGCCCTCATAGAGTCAAATAGTGTTCCACAGCAGTTGTGTCTATCTGAGCACTTTGGCGGATTGATCAGTATGAATCCTGTCCATGTTGTCTGTCTTTATTCCAAATTAGAAGTATTAATTAATGAGACAGTGCAATGCAGACTTGATTTGGTCTACTTTTCTTTGATTTAATTTGTTATCATATTGCTGAGGCTGGATATTTTTTTAATTATGTGGTTTAAGGACATACCTAACATCTCCCCTCTGACAACATTTGATCAATTTTGACATTTATCAAAGGATTTCCATGAAAACAAAACTATTTCAAGGTGGGTGTCCAGATAGCATTCCTAAAATCTTTTCTAAACCCTACTAAGCAGTATTTGTGTACATGTTTATCTAGTGGAGTTRAGAGTACAGAACTTTGGCAAGAGTAACTTTTTAAAAGTATTTTTACTTTTCCTCTGTAGATATTAATGAATGTAGTGTCAACAATGGTGGTTGCCAACAGCTGTGTGTGAACACTCTGGGAGACTATGAATGCCTGTGTCACTCTAACTACAAATTACACTGGAATAAAAAGGATTGTGTTGGTAAGGTGCCTAGTAAATACATTTCTACTCCTGATGTGTCTGATGGCCATGTGGTTATAGTCAAATCTGAAATTCTTGATCTGTCCAGTTAAGCCGTATGAGTCATTGTTCCCAGTATTCCGCTTTACTTTTTAGTCAGGCATGATGGTACTGATGTTGAAACTGGTAAAAACAAGCAAAAAGAAAACCCCCAAAACAGGAGATACTTTGAGGGATTTTGATGCTTTCTTTCCTGTGCTTTATCTAGCTCATTCTTCTATTTCCTTTTGTTTCTCTGCATGAGAAGGTTTGCTGATGATGGGTTTACCTGAAAGGAAATTACTTATGTGGTGTGATGTTCCAGTGATTTTATTTTGCTTTGATTTTTCTGTCTAAACAGCATATTAATTGCATGTGTGCTCTCAGGTACCAGCTACAAAAGCAGCTGCACGCCCATTTATTAGTAGGGTGTATGTAGATGTTTTACGTCTGTGAGTATTTGTTCTATCCTATGTAGAGACAAAGGGTCCCTTGCCTGATAATATGTCACCCGAGGTATTGCTGCGCTGCATTAAGAGTGGTGGGAGTGATAGATGCTTCTTAAGCTGCTCTTCGGATGTCCAGGTATTTTCTGGTAAGTCAAAACCAGCAAAAACAAGCATATGATTCTGTAGAGTGTAAGAGTAGCAAACCTCCTAACTCTCATGGAAGCCCCAAGAAGTAGACAATCAACAGGGACCTTTCCTCTTTCAGTATAGATAATAAAGGGCTATATCCCTGCCAGTGTCCCAAGAAAGCCCCCCTTTCCCTGTCTTTTATAACCACTCTACCCTCAGATTCCCTTCTCACGACAACTGTCTTTTTGAAGCTGGGGAGGACAGGGCAGAATTCTCCGTGCTCCCTGGGCCATTCCTTAATTGGCCCTGAGAGCCGCTGCTGAATGGGGCGAAGGCATTCCAGCCCTGCGTGGGGTCTGAGATTTTGCCCGCACAGCCCCTCCACCCCACAGGACACAGCATGCAGACTCGGCCGGTGCTTATGGGACACATGCTGCTTTTCTTCCTGAACCCTTTAAATTGCTTAGGAAGAGACAAGCTCTAATGGGGAGTGTATTATGAACAAAATTGTTCAAAAAGGTGAAGATGATGATGCCAATCAACAAGTTAAAAATGTCTTTTATACTACAGGAGTCTTCAGTCTGTGCACAGTGCCTGTGTCTTTACTGTCTGTCTGTATGGTCTGTCTGTTAGGAACACAAGATGCCTACGCCCTCACCTGTGGCAGGTCATCTCAGCTTAAGAAAAAGCAGCAAAATACAAATGCATCCAGCTGGCTGGGTAATCACTAGATTTACTGTTGCATGATTTGACCGATTTCTTTTAATAGATAACTGTGAAATAAGGGTGTTTCTGTTGACTTTCTATTTTCCCTCTCCATTATACTCCCTCTGGTTTTTTTTCTTCCTCATGATTGCAGTTCGTGATTGCAGCAGGAAATTCCCCTTGTACTGCTTCATCAGCATCACTCAAACTAAGACTTAAGAATAAGGAAAGAGAAAAAGATCAGTAGTGAAATAAACAGCTAGGCCAGAAGTGTCATGCCTCTTTTTAGACATCCAAACTGGACAGTGTTGGCAACATACAATATGTTTAGGTTGAGCTGTTGGATGGTAAAGTTTAGAAAGCATTTAAAGCTAAACAGATAAGAGGTGCTATTTTATATAGACATAAACTGCTTTCTGAACTGGTTTGGAGTATCTCCTTTGATTTCAACTAACCTTTATTTGATTTACCCAATAGCAGATCTGGACTTGATCATCATCATCATCATCATCATCATC
>JAYKAV010000356.1:1892440-1903708 GCA_035582835.1 Phoebastria nigripes | reverse complement strand
AAATATAAAATCTGTCACACTGTTCCAATTCCAGTTGTGAACCAGCTTCACAGAAGGAGGAAGCTGGCATCTCTTTAGGTTTTCTGTGATGACTGCTTTTTTACTTTGTATCAGCATATTTTTTGATGTCATCATTATGATGTGACATTAAGGTTATCTAAATTTTCTATTCCTCTTTTAAAATATGCCATTGTTTCTTCCTGAAGATACTTCAGCCATCAAGATAAGCGTAACCTTTAAATTAAATGAAGGAAAATGTAGTTTGAAAAAGACTGAGATGTTTCAAGAAGGTCTGGAACAGATGATACCAGGTATGAATATAAAAATGCAGGTAAGCAGGTTAGAGCCGTAGCTCAGGGGTTATTAAGTGCTTTCCAGATATGAAGTACACCATAAGCAAAGCATAGAGGACTGCAAACTTTCTGCTCTTCACTGACCTCATGAATCACACTCTTTCGCAGCCATGATTCTTGCAAGAGTTATTTCAGATCACAGGACTTCCCTGTGACAACCTTACAGTCTCGCTAGGAAAGCCCTTCTCTTTTTTGTTTGTACCACTGCCAATAAATTCTCAGTAAAATCAACCATTCTTTACATTCTTTTGATTTCTTCCTTTCCTTTCTCTTTCTATCCCTTCTTTCTGTTCTTTCCTTTCTCACCTGCTCCTTACTGTCTGATGCCTCAGTGAAGAATCTCCCAGCCTTTTATGCTGACTCTATTGCCAAAGGGTTATTCCTCTTTTCTCTTGTCTTCCTTTTATACTTCAGCAGCCCCTGATGGACACAGTAACGTCAGCTCTTCCATCTGTTCCAAGGCAGAAAGTATAGCCTGGGAATTTACAAAGTCAGCAGAAAACGAGGAGGAGTACATTTCAAAAAAGGAAAAAAAAAAAGAAAAGAAAAAAAAAAAAGAAAAGGAGCCGGGGGAGGAAGTCACTAAACAATATGATGAATCAGCATGTCAGTTTGTCCTTAGAAGAGTAACAGTGGGAAACTACACTAGATGCTTAGTGAAGAGTTATATACTCCAGAACCAAAGCTTATTCCGGATGTTTTCTGTAACTAAATCTTATTACCTCATTGAAACCTTGAAAATGGTCTCCAAATGTCCTGTGTACGCAGCCACTACTTAATTTAAACACCATTATAAGCTAACATGTTTTTCACATGCTTCATATGGGTGCAAAATTTTTTCCCTCAAGTAGCCTGCCTGGTGCAGGCAGTGTCGTGGTTTTAAGATGCTTTGCATAGTGCAAAGGCAATTCATTAGAACCTGCTAGCAAAACCCAGGGGAAGCGGCCTGAGCGCTGCAGCCAAGCTCTCATCCTAGCGGTGAATCATGCCTCACACCCGCTGCGGTGCCAGAGACTCAGCCCAACAGTACATCTGTAGATGCACTGGAGTCATGATTCTATGTGAGGGTGTACCAGTTGAGAAACTGGCCAGACTGTTTGTTTACTGGCGTGTGGAGTTGATCATTTGCTCCCCTTTAACTCTTCATGAGAACATATGCGCTGAGCACTAGTGAATGTTCAATAACATAGCTGGCCAAGCTTTTGCTTCCTTTAATTTTGTTCATACAGAGAGACATAACTCAGTAATGGAGAGCTTCCATTATGTAAACCTAACATGCAGCTCTGGCAAGAAGGTTCATGGAGCCCTCAGTAGACTGACAGCGACTAGAGAAATTTTTATCACTGCGGACTTCGAGCTTGAAACAAGCCAAAAGGAGGTGACAGGTTGGTTGGAAAATAATCCAAGGTGCGGTTTGAAGCTTCTTGCCATTTGCTCCTTGATTTCTGATTTTTCAATTCTATCTGTATGCAAAATGATAATAAAAAGTATCTCCTGTTTTGAAAATGAATTTTACTGCTTCAAAAAGAGTGAGGGATGGGGATAGTTTCAAAGATCAAAGAGCTGCCTGTAGATTACAGTCTTGTGATCTGATTAATTTTCTTCTAGCCTGGTGGTGTTGTCCTTAAGGATTTCAGACTTGTTCACAGAAGTTGCTTTCTCAGTGATTTGCATTGGTTGGTCTTTTGAATTGGGTGGATTTTTGTGCATGATCACTTATAGCAGCTTTCACCCTTGATACTTTCCAGACACGTGTGATGTGCGCTGTGCTCGGAAAAAGACTGAAAAGAGGTTCCGTAAAACCATTCGAACCTTACGGAAGACAGTCAGCAGGGACCAGTTCCGCATTCGTGTCTCTGGTATGGACCACGAAGTGGCCAGAAAGTCTCTCAAGCTATCAGAGCCACAGCAGTCTTGTAGTATAGGACAGATGCATGTGGGTAACAGATGTGGTAAGTAAATGTAAATTAGGAACAAACCATCACATGTGTTTTACTGTTTTGYTCAGGTCTGGTGAGCTTGGGGAGATTGTGGGATGCTTGTCCAGGAGAGAGGAGAGCTGCGTGTGAAGAAGTAGGGGTTACTGTTTGTGCTACTGAGATGTGCCCCTCTATGTATTTATTGTTGGCAATTGCTGTGTTAGAGTAGAATAAGGGCTCAGTGCATTGCACTTTATTATAGTTGATGCACAGCCTACAGTAAGCTCAAAGGTAGAAAATGTGGGAGTAACAGGCACCAATGGCCTTGACATCATCAGTGTTATTTTTAAGACTACATTTAATATCCAGTGTAACACTGTGTTTCTGAACTTGTGAACATTTCATCTCTCCCTTGTTCCAAAGAAAAGGCTGAGCAGAATTTGATACAGTCACATTCTCTTGGCTGATTAAGCTCTGAGTCCCAGAGAATCTTCATGACAGAGTTATAAATTCATGGAGAACAGGGGTTTTATAGGCCAGTACTGAGAAAAATCTTAATTATCATGGTACTGGAGGGCACCACCATAATGCAGCCCATAATAAATTCTTCCAAAGCACAAAAGTTAAGGAGAGGGGTCAGATGGTATCTGAACAGGGGCCTAACAACCATGACGGCTAATTCAGGCTGCATAGGGTAGGCAACATGTAGGTGGTTTTCTGAATCAGCAAGCCTTTAAAATGCTTGTCAGATTGAATTAGTATGTCTTCCAGCAGCAACCCATTTGGCCTCAGAATAGACTTTCCAATCTAGTTTTGCTAACTCTGGAAAAACTTGGATTCATAGAATAGAAAAATGAATTAGTGTTGTTTAAAACATCTGTGCAAGCAAGCAGACTAGGGAATTACTCAGGACTTCTGTCGGAAAAAGCTGTAAGTTTTCTTTTTTTTTCCTTGGTAACATTGTAATAAGTCTGAAAAATTTTGGAAAGTTCACCAAGATGAGTTTACGTGGATGTTTTCAAGCTGTTGTGTTGGATGCTGGAGGAAGGCTTTGAAAAACTCTGTCTCAGTCCATTGTACAGAGCACAGTATGGCTTTCAAGCCATTTGTGATTTCATCTGGAAAAAAATAGCAATGAGTAAGCTAAAAATACTGCAGGTAGAGAAGGCAACATGCGTTACGATTAGGAATTGGAACAACAAAGAAACAAAATTTTTTTTAGGTAGCTGCAGAACCAGTTTAATTTCTCATTACAAATGAGAAGCTTACATGGCATTTCTGTGCTAGTTCAGAGAGAAAGAGGGTTTTTGGAGAATGCCTGGAAAACTCTTTGGTATGGTGAGCACAAATAGCCTGTCCATGGTTTAAACAGAGACACTAGGCATACGAAGACAACTGTTTTGAAGAACAGCTTGTAAAAGTCAAGCCTCTTCTGTTGCTGAATTGGTGCCACATCTTGCGCTGGACATCTTAACAGGTACTGCTGTGAGCAGTGGAACTAGTAAGATATGATTCCCTGTGGGTCTCATGCCCTATGGTTCAATTTGCTCGTGCCTAAAAAGGTGCAATCACTAAATGAATCTTCCTTTCTTCAGCTGAAGTATTCAGACCATATCCTGGTGTAGATTTGCTGTGATCAAACAGGAGATGGAACTCGCACCACAGCCTTTTACTTGCATGGATGCTGAGAAGGTCTCTCTCCTCCACTTGCATGTTCCCCACTTATTTACATTAAACGTACAGAAACTTAGTATCTTTGCAACCTCTCTGCATCCTTTGTCAGATTGCTGGAAGTTGGACAGAAAGTTCACTAGTTGCTGAGGCGACATAAAAGTACACACAGAGGCAGTGTTGTTACATACGCCTCATTTCCTTAGAAAAAGCTGATTGTCCCAGTGTGCATGGTAAAGGCAGCACTGGGCGGTGGCTGCTGCTGCTTTGACTGCCAGTCAGAGGGAGCTAAGAAATAGACTGGGGAGAAGGGAATGGAGTGGGAACAGCGTGGAAGAAGAGGAAGAAGCTAGCGCAGGGGTGTGCATGGGAGAGTCAGGGGTTTTTGTTTTGTTTTGATCTGATTGTTTTGCAGAGCTGCTGAGAACTTCTGGACAGGATTGGGGCCCTGCTTATCTAGACATGCTAATGATTCTGGGGAGAAAGTGACTCCATAGCAAGAGATACCAGGTCAGCAGATGGATTCAGTGCAGGTGGTGGATGTGGTCTCTGGACAGGCAGAGAACTTTGGCAAAGGGATTTTGCTCAGTCTGACCAGAGGAGCAGGAAGCAGTGAGGGAGCAAAGTAAGTCTAAGGACTTACAGGTCTTCTGTGATGCAGATGGTGAGTGAAGTGCAGGTTTCAGTTCATTGTTTTCAAATACATTTTTTTAAAACAAAGTACTTGGAGTATGGCTAGGTTAGATACAGTTTTATTGATTCAGACAGTCTTGTACTGGTCCTCTTCCTGTGGTAGGCTTCTCCTGGCACAGCACTGTCTGAAATGTTAGTTGTATCTGAGCAGCGTAAGAGGGAAAGTCCAGCTCCTGCTCTGACAGCTTTTGTCTTGGGTAACTGGCCTGCAGTTGTAGCAGTAAGCTAAACTTCATTTGGTTTCACACTTTTGGTGAGGTAGTACTTTTCCTGATTTTCCTGTCTTAACACCTACTGTCTGCAGTGGGGCACAGCACAGAATAAAAGCTCCRGAAAGGCACCAGGGACAGATTAGATGTGATTTCCAAGGTATTTAATAATTCTTAATATGCTGAATGGTGGCATGTGTATGAATGCTGTTCTTTAAACAGCTGTTGATGGTAAAAGGGAATTCACTGCTGATTCCGAGGGGTAGTGTATTTTATTTCAAGTTTGCTGTTTAACATACAGGTTAGAGGTTCAAGCGTTGCGTTTGTCTACCTTGTTATGTGCGAGCTCTGTATCAATGAGTAAGCATATTTAGCATTGGCTCACGTTGATTAATTCCATGAAGTCCTGTGAACGGCTTCCAAGGAGCAACCAGCAGTAGGTCTCTACTAATGTACATCACAGGAAATGCATATAGCAAAATGGAACCTTCATCAACCTTCCCAGAGAACTGGATTCTCATAGCAGGAGTGTGATCTTTCCACACTGAAGTAAATCTTATGGTAAAAACCATGCATATTTGAATGACAGTGCTTCAAGACTGGATGAACTGTCTAAGGATGCTGGAAATGCTACATGCATCTTTGAGAGGAGAAGATTTGTCTTGGGGAGAATGCAGTTTCATTTGCTAACCTGGCTACAAGTATTCATTCTCCAGTATGAGCTAGACTTCAGACAGATTTAACAGCCAAAGACCAACTGTTTAAATACTAGCAATTCCTYACCAGAAACCGATTTACCAGAAACCGATTTACCAGAAACCTTCATATTGAAAGAGACGAAGTTGATATCTGTTGGGACCCTTTTGCCCTCAGGCACTTTCCACTGAGGGAGAAACAACAAGCAATTTAGCTGCTTTTTTGTTGCTTAAAACTCTGTCACACCTTGATCACATCCCATGGAGTTGAAAGTACACCTTGCCTGTTCCATTTGGTATTATTTGTGTTGGATACACTTTAAGAGATGGAAGGAGGCAATGAGAAGTACCATTCCCTGAAATTGGTGTATAAAAGGACATGTGAGCATGCCCTTACTGCACGGTAGTTGCAAGTGGATTCATCCAAAGAGCTGTCACTTCAGAGAACAGCAAGCATGAGCAGTGCTGGTATAGGCACTGCTCTGATGTAAATGCTGAGCAGCTTTATCTTGTGTGGGAGGTGTTGATGCATTTCATTGCTCAGCATTCAGCAGTTTTGTCCCCTTAGTTTAGAGGATACAAATAAAATATTAACATTTCATAGAAAATGATGAACCACATCTCAATGTTTAGATGTGGTATGATACTGGCATTATAAAAGTATGAGAGATATTTAAAGAGAAATAAAAGTGCTGCCTGCCTTTGCAGTTGTTACAATTAATAGTTGTGTTACACAACAGAGAACTGTATGTTGCTTTTTGCTTTTTTTTTTTACAATTTTATAAAAATCTGACAAGAAGAAATGAATTATCAAATGGGAGAAAGGGTGCTATTTTTCTGCTAACCTGCTTTCTCTGACAATCATAGATTTAAGACATAAATCCTTAGGATGTGTAACCATCTCATGTGACCTAAATGTGTGAACTGCTAAAACACAATAACTTGAAGGATGCTGCTTCAGAATCAATTTGCATCAGTTGTTGGTGATTTTCCTTATAAAGTGAAGGCATCATTCTTAAGAAAATGGTGAATTGGTGGATCATGACCTCCTTTATGAGGTTCACCTTCTCAGCCACTGAGATACTACAGCATTTGTCTATAGGAGCAAATGCTCAAAGGCTAACATGTTGAAAAGAGGGGAAGAGCCTTTAAATGTCTTTGTAACTGTTAATCCTGGTTCCCTGTGGGCCTCTCTCTTCCCCCCACCACACCCCACCCCCACTCTTTTCTTCTTGTTTTTGCATCAGAAAAGCTTTCACTTTTTTTTTTTTTTTTTTCTTTTAAAACAGCTGTATGAGACTCAAGACCGGGTTTTTAATGGGTATTGAAGACAAACAAAGACAGTGGCTGCAGAAATGAAGTCTACTAGAGGCAATTGGTTCTTTTGTTCATTTGGAGAAAAACAATCAGGTTTCTGAAAAAAGTGCAAAGCCAGCCAGTGGAATTCTGATCTAATGTCATTATTTGCAAATCTTCAGATCTTGTTTCAACTGGGTGTTTCCCATGTGTCAGGTGGGACCATGCAGTTTCTAGTTTTGTGGAATGAAGCTCATAAACTTTTTTGGATTCATTTAAACAAATGACAAGAAAAGTTTGAACTCAGAGGTGTTTCTTAGGTTTTTGTTGTTGTTTTGTTGGTTTGGTGATGGGTTTTTTTTTGTGGTGTTTTTTTTTTTTTTTAGAGAGGGTTCCTTTGTGTCATCCTAATTTCATGCACAGACATATGGATTTCCGTGGGATAATTTCTGTGTTGACATAATGTCCCTATAATTAATGTTACTATAATTGAACCTAACACCAAGTCTGTTTGTTATGCTAAATTGGGCCCTGGTGAGTGCTGTGAGCTTTTAAACAGGCCTTCCTCATTACCCCTGCTCTGTGCTCCAGTGGGGTTAGATAAGTGGCCTGTGTTTGGAACATTTCTAGGTGGAAGATGGGGAGGAACTGGGAGCGGTTTACAGGGAATGTGCTTGTGAATCAAATTGTCTGGACACTTGTACCACTTTGAAAAGCTTGGTTTGATGTAGTTATGTAAAGAAACTGATATATTTAAGAGCTTTGAGGCATTAAAGCTTGGCCATCACTTGGAGTAATTTTAATATTTGCATTGAATAATAAGTATTCGTTAGACTGTAAATAGCTAAATTTATATCTGGATGTATTAACCTCTTTTCTCATACGCACATAGGATCTATTAAGGCTTGAAGTGTTTGGTGCGTCTCAGAAGTCATAGTGGGGGAAAGATGGGGTTATGCATTTTTCCAGGCAGTGCAATATTTAAAACTTAATTTTACCAGTCTCTGTATTTTACATACTTTATAAACTTAATCCAGAGTTGCTTGCTTTTTTCAGGTCTCATTGATTTAAAATTAAGCATGGATGCTTAACACCCTTGAGAATAAGGCTCGTTATTGCATGTAGTAACATCAGATATGAATATGTGTGTTCATATATTGAACTAGGCCTAGTCTCTCCAGTTCCAGGAGGCATACTACATATGCTGCTTCATAAACCAGTGACCTCTGTTGTAAAAGCAACTAGTGTTCCCCTCGCCTGCTCTGTCTTGGAAGGCCACTCCACACGCTGGGGCGCTGATAATGATGTGAAGTGATTTCTGAGCAGAGAGTGGCCAGCTAGGGCGGTGTTGTCCTGTAAACCCAAACCCCATGGAGACACAGAACAAGCCCTTTGCTCATCCAGCTGGACTCCTCTGTCAGCCAGGTTTGTCTCCAGGAAGATGCCGTTGCCCAAACAGATATTCTTATTTTTAAGCAGTAGATCGTACTGAAAGAGCTGGGTACTCATTACATGTCTTTCTCTCCATTTTGGGTCAGCCTGTCCTCTGTCCTCCCACTTGATCCTTTTCTCTCTCCAAGCTAGTTCACAACTGTAACCACCACACTGTACACAGCTTTTTTCAGCTGGTTTTGCACACCCTATTACCCTACCTATTACAGTGGTGGTAGCTAGTTGGACTTCTTTTACAGTTTTGTTTCTGTTGTTGCCACCTTTTAGGAAAGTTGAATTGATTGGTTCAGATCAAATGGAACAGTTTTGTTTTGGCCCAGGTTGTTTTTACATGGTTCCTGCCTTTCACTGTCTCAGCCCTGTGTTTCTTCTGTGGGCACTGTCACAGGCATAGCCTACCATCCTGCTGACCTGCCAGAGTGCATCCCTGGGGCAGCCAGTGCAAGTGGAAGACAGGAGGGAAATGGGGCCTGAAGCAGTTGGAGTCTAGCTCCAGTGCAGCTTAATGGACCTCAGATTAACACTGAGCAAAGCTGAAACAAAATGTCAGCCTTCTTCAGTGCACAGAAACCGCCAAATTGCAGAAGTCCTGACAGTTGATCAGCTCTAATACTTGTGTAAACGTAGTCTTTGTATCACCTTGCACTTTATCTAGTAGTCTAGCTGCCGACCACCTAATTTGGCTTTGAACCCACAGACACAAAATGTTAGTGACCCGGTATTTTTTTCTTGTTGCTAGTTATCTGAAGTGTGGGAATGTACTATGATGGGGAGTAGAGAGTTGTGTTTTATACCCTAATAAAACTTAACRGAATGAGGAAGGACAAATAACTTGTGACTCTTGCCCCAGTCCTCAGAATCCTGGAAACCAAAAATTAGCTGGAGCTCACAGTGTGTCTCAATGGGCAGCTAAGGCACAGAAACAGACCATCTGATGCTTCTGCCCCATCTTTCTCTTGCTCTCGGAATTCGGTCATGCAATGCATCTAAGAATGCCCCATGTTAAGGATCTCAGTGATGTTTGAGGAGATCTTTTTAAGTTTACTTCCTCAATGCAAATTTTCAAAAATTAGGCACTTTGCTGAATAATCCTGGAAGATTTAGATTAACTCAGTTTTATTCCACAGGGAGCTCTACAATTTTACAACATGCAGTTTCAAGGCAAGTAAGGTGCAGATGATAAAGTTGTCAAGAGAGATCTGATGGGATAAGTTCTCAAATGTAACATTTCCGTATAAGTGGTGGGTTTGGTTCCTGCCTGGGACAGGTTTCCTTTGAGCTCTATTAGCCGACCTACTGTTATGCTGGACTCTGAGCAAGTTCAGGAAACCTGAAGTACAGTTTTAAGGTTGAATTTGTATGGTTTTACATGTGTCAATGTAAAGTATCATTCTGTTCAAAACAAAAACAAGACAAAGACACATGCACACCCCCAATGCAAAAAAACCCCAAACCATCCCAAACTTGACGTGATTAAAATGAAGGGAAAAAGACAGGTTAAGGGGAACTAGCAGAGAGCAGATAGTCTCTAGTGAGGCCACTCAGAGCATTGATTTCTCATAGAGCCACAGAGTTTTTTGAGGGAAGGAGATTTGCACTGGTCTTTCCATTGCTTCTGGGTTTCTGAAGTCAGTAGCCAATTCTCAAAATCACCTTTACTAGCCTTGATTGTCTTTCCTTGTCACAGAATTGTAAATAGTGCTCTTTCCTTACCTTATTAGGAGTGCTGCAATGAAAGCCTTCATTCATGTTTGTTGAGTTGCACAAAGAGTACAGAGATGAGTGTTCTGTAGGAATGTTTATAAAACGAAGAAAGGCTTGAAAAGTGTGGGAGCAAATGAATGTGTGTCCTTATGAGAGCAGAAGTGATGTGTGGTGGAAAAAGTTAGAACCAAGAGCTAAGACTCCCTCACTAGCTTTCATTGATAAGCTGCAGAGCATTGCTTAACCTGCTGTATTTTATTTTTAAGCCAAGGAGGAACACTCACTATTCCACTCAGTGTATCAGCCATAAACAAAACCCTTCATCATTGATCATGACCGGTAGTTAATGCCCTGCTTGTTGTTAGTCATATATCCTGAAATGAAGCCAAGGCCAATTTAACTTCCTAACAAAACAGCTATTCACTGAGTGATTTATTGGAGCTATAAACTAAAACTAACAGTTTATTATCGTAACAGGTCTTTAAAACGACAGAATTTTTCAGCGCAGCTGAACAACTGCAACAGTGTTTTGTGCCTTTCTAGAGCAGGGTAATTATTAAATACTGGCACTGAAGCCAGTTCTTTTGTAAGAAGTTTGAAAACCAGGATTTTTCAAAGACACTCATAAATATCGCTGGGCTTGTTAGATAATATTGAGGTGTGTGTTTAAGTAAAATCAGTCGGATTGAGTTAGTGCTATCTATGCACCATACAGAACACAGCAATCCAGTGCAAATAATCATTATCCAAGATCCAGTATCGGAGGAATGGCAAGAAAATGGAAGAAGGGGCAGGCAGCTCAAGAAGAGTACAGGGATCTCATTAGGTCATGCAGAGAGAAAAGCAGAAAGGCAAAAGCCCAGCTAGAACTCAATCTGGCCGCTGTCGTTAGAGACGATAAAAAAATGTTTTTACAAATATATTAATGACAAAAAGAGAGCCAAGGAGAATCTCCATCCTTTATTGGATGCGGGTGGGGGGGAACATTGCCACCGAGGATGAGGAAAAGGCTGAGGTACTTAATGCCGCCTTTGCCTCAGTCTTCAATAGTCAGGCCAGTTATCCTCAGGGTATTCAGCCCCGTGAGCTGGAAGACGGGGACGGCGAGCAGGATAAAAACCCCCATAATCCACGAGGAAGCAGTGAACCACCTGCTACACCACCTGGACGCTCACAAATCTATGGGGCCGGATGGGATCCACCCGAGAGTGCTGAGGGAGCTGGCGGAGGAGCTTGCCAAGCCACTCTCCATCATTTATCAGCAGTCCTGGTTAAC
>JAYKAV010000356.1:1822786-1891060 GCA_035582835.1 Phoebastria nigripes | reverse complement strand
GATTCTATGATTCTATGAATATTTCTGCTTTAAAAGTCTTTGAGGCATGCATAATGTTTAGTTTAGTGAATTTGCAGAATTACTTGTTGCACTTGAGGTTTTCACACAATTCAGTAACACCAATGGTTATGAAGTATGAATATTCAATAATATTAAGATTAAAATACTTACAGAAATCTGGAAGTACATTTTTGGCATCTTAGGTTCAGTACTAAATTATTTCATTTGGGAGGAGTGCAAGAGTTCTTTAGCTAGAAAGAAAGAGGAGATAATCACTACATAATTGCACTGTACAGATTAACAGAGAATACTGGACAGGCCTAGTGTCCAGTGTAGCCTTGCGACAAAGCATGAAATCCATTCCAGCTCACAGAAGAACTCACTAGCACCAGAGGTTATCAGTGTCTGTTTCAGTTTTACAGGGTACATTGCGTGTATTAAGTTCTATCTGTTGCTAGCATTCAGTTCTGAAACCCTGGCTCCCACTTCCCAAGTAAAGAGGAGAGCTGTTTCACCGTGGGGTTTCAGGTCCTGTGCAGGCTCACTAACATACCTTCACCTATAATGTACATGTTGAAGCAAGTGTGTTCTTCCTCTTCTAGATCAGTGCTCACCAGGTGAATATTCTCCTGACGGCTTCAAACCCTGTCTGCCATGTCCCCTTGGAACATACCAGCCTGAAGCTGGGAGAGTATCCTGCTTTCCCTGTGGAGGAGGTCTAACAACAAGACATAGCGGTGCATCCTTGTTTCAGGACTGTGAGACCAAAGGTAAGGTCAAGACTTATTTGATGAACTGCGTTGCTCCGAAGTGAAAGTAACTACTGCTGCTGCAAGTGGGGCATTCAAAGAAGGGTCATTCTCCTTTCAAGGATCTCTCCTTCCAGGGGTCTCATAGTTGGCTGGCCTGGCTGCAAGGAAACTCAATAAAGCCTCAATTCTTTTTATAACTGATTTTTATACAACACTTGAGAAGGGGTTGGAAGATACATGGAAGTTGGTCAGCAAAGTCATCGATCTTTGAAGAGTCATATAAAGGAACAGCAGGGAGGAAAAAAGTCTCAAGAGAAAAATCAAGACCAGTATGCCTTATTGACATTTTGGGTTTGAGCACAGCAGCAACATGAAAATGTGAAGGAGGGAATTGCAGTCCTGAGGATAAGTAAGAAAATAGTTTCTTCATGTTCATAATGAGAAACTGGCTTGGATGCCTCGGGATATACTTAAAAAGCTAGCATTCAGCTTAACCCTGGAGTACCTCAGACAGCCCTTTAAATTTGATCACAGTGGAGCTGACATGCAATCAGCTCTCAAGGTTTTCCTCACAGGAGTGAAAATCAGGTGGGGATCATATCTTTAAAAATGAAGGAATTTCATTAGCATCTTAGTTATCTAAAATGTAAAAAGCTGAAAGATAGCTATGAAGCTGTCTTTGAAAATGCTGATAAAAATATGTGTCCATGGAGAGAGATGAAATGTTAATCAGTGTAATGGTTTGCTCAATGTCTTAAAGCATGGGTAAAAGAACATCACTTACATCAAAATCACCTGAAGAAAAAGTGTTAATAGAAAATCTACTGCTGTAGAGTAGAAATAAGGGATAGAAATAAGGTCCTGATGCAAACATTTGGTAGTGGTTTGGATTAAGAGATGTCTCTAGTGTCAGTTAAGATATGTTTACTATTGAGAATTGCAACATAATAGAAGAATTTTGCAGTATGGTTGAAGAATTAATATTACTGGTAATAATGTGATAGCTAATAGATTTCTTCAGTGAAGAATCACTGAATCCACAAATGCTGTTGTTTTGTACTTAATTTTGCAAAGTTAAAGCACTAAAAAAAAACACATTAAAAACCTTGGATCAAGATAAGAGGAATTGATTTCAGTTTTATTTAACATAAACAAAACCAGGTCTATAAACGAGGTTCAGTTTTCAAATTAGAGTGGCGATTAAAGGAATCTTTTGTATTAACTGGAATGAAGAGCTCAGGGATTTGCATGTGGAAGAGGCCACATGAGACGTGGAATCACAGATGCAAGAACTATTTGGAACTTGTATCTGAAGCATTTGGGTTGGGGGGTGGAGCATGTAGGGAAGGACTCCAGGCTGAGCTAGCTTACAAAGCTCAACAAGACTAGAGTTATTTGGGAGTAAGCAGAGCTTAAAAGGAATAGAAAAAGGGGATTGTGCAGCACAGAAAACTACATTTGAAAGGCAAGGTAGTAAATTATTTTGATGTTGAGCTGAGAGAGGTAAACTTGCCAAATGAGGTAAAAGGAATAGGAAAAGATTTTATTTTAATTTTTTTTTAGTCCCACAAAGAAAAAGGGCAAGGAAAAAGAAGCAAGGTGGTGATGGAGTTAAGAGCAAAGATAATATATGGCTGATGCTCTTGACTGCTTTCTGTCAGGTTTCAGTACAGATGATGATGGGCGTAGATGCAGATGCAGAACAGCTAAGCAAAATCAAATGAAAAGAAGCATATTAAAGATGTAAGCAAAGGTGTTTGGGGTCCTGTATTCTCAGATGCAATGAGAGAAGAAAATCTTCCTGTCTGCATGCAGGGAACTAGAAAAAAAGTTGCAAGTCTGCTAGAAAGGATTTTTCCCCTATGTCTGGCTATCTCATGTCTAAAACTTCCATAAAATCTGCTATGTTTATGAAAGAGTTCATATGTCAGAATGCGGTCTCGCTTTGGTGATGCAGGAGGTACTCTCAGCAAGCCCTGTGAGGGCTATAGCTTATGTGTCTAGCTAACATGATGATTTGCATGACGTGAGGAAATAAAGTAGTGGCAGATCTGGTGGAGGTGGCTGTACCCTGAGTCATGGCCTGTTGTTGCAAGACAGTGTGTGATCATGAGAGAAGGCGGCAATATACCAGTTTAGTCACTAATATTGATGCAATGTGCCACTTGTAGAGGGCCAAAGTCTTTCACTTCTGCTTGTGGTGAGCTGATCACAGGGGTACACTAGGATGCGGCACCAGTTCGCATGCTGCCTGGCATAAGCTGGCAAGAAAGAAAGGTTTCATTAGTATTTCCACATACAGTTCATCTTCCAAGTCAAATGACCATTTGGTAACACACTGTTCTACTTGGTGTCCTGCTTACAAAATCATGGTGGTTATACTCACTCCCCCATATCTTTTATTACTGCTTCCACACAGAACTGCTCTATCATGTTGCATTTGGGACTTTTGAACTTGCACAAAGTGACCTGATAAACTAAAATCTGTTCAATTACCTCTGCTTTATTACCCTCATAGTTTATGAATATGGCATTTCAGTTATTGAAATTATACTAGATCCTATAAAAATGCTTAAAATCACATTCTAATGTGCTACTGCCACTTTTTTAACCATGCTGCATATTTAATTACTCTCCAGTTCAGTGTTCACCTGGCCATTTTTATAATACCACAACTCATCGGTGTATTCGCTGCACAGTTGGGACATACCAACCTGAGTTTGGACAAAATTACTGCATTTCATGCCCTGGAAACACCACTACTGATTTTGATGGGTCAACAAATATAACACAGTGCAAAAGTAAGTATAGAAAGATGGTTTTGATGATCTCTTAAAAATAAAAAGACTGGGCCATTAATATTCAGAGTGGCCCTAAGGGCAAAATTTAGCTTTGCTCCAGGGAGCTTGGAGAGAAGGCAGTGGTGTTGCTCCTCTTTTGCTGCTTGCCTACATCTCATCCCACATGGCTTACTGAGGTCCATGAGAGACCGTTTCTGCAGACTGGTTCCATCATTCTTGTTAAGGTAAGTGATGATTGTATCTTGCCAGTTGATGCTGGGTCACTCTGGGTCTTGCTGTTAAATCTTTTCTCCCGTGATATAGCAGACAGAGTTTGTGTTCTTGGCACTCTGATTTCTTTCCCTTCTGTTAAAAGGAATGGAAGTTGGCTCACAAAACTTAATAGCTCTAGTAACCATTTCTTCTTAATAACAACCTTTGAAAGAGGCAGTTACGGAGACAACCAGTGTTCTAGGTTATGGTAGCTGTAGTGTGGGAAGCTGAGGGTAAATTAAGGAGGGAAAATAGAGGGCAGAGAGGCAACTCAGAAGAAGAACCTCTGGAGACACTTATATACGCACAGACATATATACACATACATACATAGAAATACGTTTCTGGGAACTGCATGTCTCTCACTTAAAGAATCCGCTCCCTGGGCATGTCGCACCCGCACATCACTGTTACAGGGCTGTAGTGCCCAGACCCTTGTGGCCACACAGAGTTGGGGAGCACAGGCAAAACATCCTGCACTGGGGATCACCCTCTCTTACTGCCAGCAATGCTGATCTGTGCAGAGAAAGGGCCTGCTATATTCCCTATTTTGTGCTGCTGCAGGCATGGTGCCTGAGCAGGCCACCTCAGACTCCAGTTAGACTTCAGCTGATACTTTTATAAAATCGTTCTGTTTGATACAAGCAAGTGGAGCATCCTTGCTTTACCATTTCCATGTCCTCTTACAACTGCCTTGCTGCTTGGCTGTGGCTTGGTTGATAGCACCTGCTGTGTTAACAGGGACTAGTCTGTATTTTTATGTCTCACCAGTGAGTAAAACACAAAGGCAGAAGGAGGCAGCAGTGAAGTGAAGCTGGCAAAGAGAACTGTACCTGCATCAGATGCAAACAGAAAAGTTTGTGTGTCTGTCACCTGTGTACTGTTTCTGACAGTGACTGTAGAGAGAGTTGTAGGATGACCTCACTTTGCCTGATCTTGCATACTGTATTGCTTTTTCAGATAGGCAGTGTGGAGGTGAACTGGGAGATTACACTGGATATATTGAATCACCAAACTATCCTGGGGACTACCCTGCAAACACTGAGTGCACTTGGAATATTAACCCACCACCAAAGCGCCGTATTCTGATCGTGGTTCCAGAAATATTTCTACCAATAGAAGATGAGTGTGGAGACTACCTGGTGATGCGAAAAAGCTGTAAGTCTGAAATATCTGCTGAGGCATATGGTGTCTATCTCAGCGTGCAACACAGGTTTCTCACATGCATTGCTGTTTAGATAAACTAAATGTAGCCTGGCTGGCCTTTACTTAAGAGTAGAAATTTCTTCAAATGACAAATTGAGAAATCCTATTTGGTAATGCTGCTCCATAGGTTGAGGTGAAACAAGGGTGCAAGTCTATGATGTGTCAATGAACTCTGAGAGAAATATTGTTAAGAAGGGGTAGATGGTTCAAGCTAACTAGTCACGAATTATGCTAAGCAATTCTAGCCTGGGTTAGGAAAGAGGAGATGCTTGCTAGTCTCTACAGGTGCCTGATGTGTGAATAGCTTCAGTTTCTAGTATAGGCACATCCTTCAAACAGTGGACTGTTTTTTAGGAAAAGGAAAAATATACCTTGACCAAGAAGTCACTCATTGATGGCCTGCCATCCACTGATGGTCTGCCACATTTTGAGGAGTTTTCTTAACACCAGCAGGCATTTCTTGTCATGGTAATTTAATCTATTTTCTAATTGTTCATTAGTATGAAGCGTTGTCAGATAACTGCCTATTGTGTGTTTTCTTTGAAAGCTTCTTCCAACTCAGTGACCACATATGAAACCTGTCAAACCTACGAACGCCCTATAGCTTTCACTTCTAGGTCTAAGAAGTTGTGGATCCAGTTCAAGTCGAATGAAGGGAACAGTGCCAAAGGATTCCAAGTTCCTTATGTAACGTATGATGGTAAGCGGATGTGAGCAGCTGAGCCTGTGTGGACTAGTGCAGCTGCAGCAGTGCAGAACTCCTTGTGGGCTCCTTGACCCTGCTAAGCAGCAGGGTAACCCAGCACTCTCAGCAGTGTCACCATGAGACTACTTCCAGTAGCTGTTTTCATTTAAAGCTAGTTTAAGGAATTCTGCATTGCACTGCAGTCTTAAGTGCCACCGTATTTCCAGTCTTCTACAGACCTAAACAAAGAGCTGGGATTCTGGGGTCTGACCTGCAAAATGCAGAACTCAAAGCCAGAATCTCAGTTTTATGCATTTTTGTGCCTTCCCAGTTCTGGGTTGCTTCAGGTGGCAGCAGACTGCCCCCAGTTAGGAACTGGGCAGAGCCCAAGTGCCTCTGATGTATCGTGTTGCTGCTACCATCTGTAATCTAGTACCAGATAGCAAAATATCGATATTGAAAAGAAGCTTGAGGGGCGAGACTTTCACCGTATCCTTGTCAGAGCCACCAGGAGTGAAACTGGAGCTGAGGCTTTGCACTTCAGCACAAGTGATATGAAAATGATACGGCATGTTTCYGTTCACACTGGATTAATTGTGAAGGAGTCGTCCTTGCTGTGGTCTGCAGAGTTTCATCAACAGTGGATAATTAATTTTTCAGGGGAGACCTCTCCTTCTGAAGAATTTCAAGTTTTGTTGACCACGGGGTTTGCCTTTTAAGAAAGCTTCCTCTTACCTCTTTTTTTTTTTTTTCCTTCTTACTGTAGAAAGTAGTCAATAACAGGTTGTGGGTATTTACAGATAAGTTTCTGCAGTGCAGTTGGTTTGAGGCAGGCTACTTGGTTACAGTATGCACTACGATCCTAGGTGCATTATGATTTCTTTTGCTTTTGACAGACTGATGCTGAGCAGCTCAGCAGAGTACACTGTTTTCATAGTAAACAGTATTCGTAGTTTCTTTACAGAAGAACATTTGGAATATTTTCTGACTGCTAATATGAGGGCCAAGTACCATTGATTCTTTTGGGGGTAGGGCTTACATGTGTAACCAACGGAGGTACTGAATATGTAAGTGAAATGAACCTGCAAATTACTCTCTTGTGCATTCCCCATAGAGGATTACCAAGAACTAATAGAAGACATTGTTCGGGATGGTAGACTTTATGCATCTGAAAATCATCAAGAAATACTTAAGGTATATTCCTTCCACTAAACATGTTGGTTTTGATTGAAAATGACACTATTTTGTGCCAGTGAGGTTGCCTCCTGCTCTGCATCAGATCTGTTCCTTGGTGCACTAGATACTTGCTACTTCAGGGAAGTGGGGTGAATCAGCACATCCTGATTGTGCAGAGCAATGGATATGAGACCCTTTGCCCAGGGGGACTAAAGGTGGATGAGACCTCCTAGGGAAGTCTATGGTGAAGATAGCCCCTTGAACTTCATGTAGGCTGTGCTGGAAGGAATCAGTGGAGCAAACTGAGGGACATGGGATTTAATCTCTTGGAGAAGCACCTGATGCTGCTACTTGTAGCCTGTAGATCAGCAAGGATGTTTCCTCCCTGGGCGAAAAAAATCCCTGTGGATTTCACTTCTCTGACCTTGGTTAAGGGACAGTTGCATGGGCAAGTTGAGTGGATGTCATCCCAAATAAACCTTTCTTTTGCTGGATATCAGATCCAGTGTTTTTTTGTTCTGTGTTTTGTTTTGTTTTGTTTTTTTTCTCGTTTGCTGTTCTTGGAAGTATGAGGAAGGGAGAAATCCTGGTGCCGCTAATGATAAATGTGAAACTCCGGTGACTTCCCTGGGGCCTGAATGTCAGCCTTGCTCCACTAGTTTCTGAGCCCCTGAAACATCAGTACTTGAAAAGTAGAATGCCCATAATCTTTAATGAGTTAATCGGTCATTAAGCTTTGGTAATACTGACCCTAACTCCTCTGTGGAATTACTGTAAAACCTGCTTTCCTTTTTCTAGGACAAGAAACTGATAAAAGCTTTGTTTGACGTGTTGGCACATCCACAGAACTACTTCAAGTACACAGCCCAAGAGTCAAGAGAGATGTTCCCAAGATCCTTCATTCGGCTGCTGCGCTCTAAAGTTTCCAGATTTTTGAGGCCTTACAAATAGTTGGCACTGTACTTAAAAAACTAACCAGCCCTGGRCATGCACAGAGGGGTTGTGGTAGGTGGGGCTGCTTTCTGCATTTTACACACTGGCAGAGAAACTCCAGGGAAGCTTGCCAGCTCCGTTCTTGGCAGAGTTTGGCTTTCTCAGCTAATATAAATATTTTGGTGAACAGAATTTTGATTGCTTTCTAGATAATACCTTTTGGGTACCAAGGATACTTCATGGGTCTCTGAGTTAGAGACTGCCCATAATTTCTGTAACTGAATGGTGCCAAGCAGAAGTTTGTAGAGCTCTGCCCTGTTGCTTCATCAGTAACTTTAAAAGCTAATGAGGACAGACAGGCTAAGTAGCATGGTTTGGGACGAACTCTGGGCTGCCATTAATGCATGTTACCTCAACAAAGCTGGGTTCATGTTTGGTCTCGCTGAAAGCGAGAACAAGATTGATGTCTGCCTTAACTTTTGCTACACAGGAAATTCAGAGCTAAGATTGAAATAGTTTTAGTCCAAACCAGTGAGTCCAACAATTACACAAGGTGTAATTTTTCTCTGAACTATATGTTGTATGAGGCATATGGAGGAATAAGCAAAGGGTTGAATATTAGCTTGAATGCTCTGAGTCTGGATCACGCTAAGTTCATGCAAATGACCTATTGGTTTAAATGGACTGATACCAGAATAAAACCAGAGCACCACAGTAATGGAAAACAGACCCTGACCCACTGGACACTTCCATTTTGGGCTGGCTGCAAATGTTACAACAGAACAGATTCTTTGCTAAATCCCAGTGCTCTCCCTGTGCATAGGCCTGGGACAGCATGAGTCATTGGTTCTTCCAAGTAGTATAAAATTCTGTCTTCTGAGCACCTGCAGCTGAACACACAAGCCCCATTTTAAATGCAGGCTTTGCATAGATTATGCTCTTGTACATCACTGTTTAAACCTGTATAAGGTTTTTATATGAGCCTCAATCCTTATATTCCTTATCTTGTCTGAGCACCTTGTAATGACCTTGTTGAGCAGAGGAGGGCTGCTTTCCCTGTCTTGCTGGAGAGAAGTAGATGTACAAAGATATTCCTCAACCAGACTGTGGCCACAAAAGTCATCTATGGCAAAATGCTGTTCAAGATTCCCAAACTCTGTGTCCTTTTCCTCAGGTTGTGTTTCTTATGTGAGAGAAGGCTATTCTGAAAGGGCCTGCAGGGAGAAATATGTTGATCAGAATGTTGTCTCAGCTCTTTTCTGTCCACACTTACATTACATCACTGTCCTCTGGCCATGCAAACTGTTTCCTCAGTGTAATGTACCTTCTGGGCCTTCTGTCTTGAAGGGAGATGGCCACAGTCCCACTCATTTGGAGATGGACTTATAACCTCTGTCTTTCGGTCACTGGCAGCGCCGAGTGGTGCAGTGGGTGCCAAAATTCCACTGTGTGCCCCCTTAGGAAAGGTACTGAAATTTCGCAGTGTAGCCAGGGCAAATGCTCCCTTTCCTAGGGTGTGGAGTCAGATCTCCCTGGGTTTCATTGCATTTGTATGTGRTATTTAACTGTTGTGTGTGAATAATACCATGTCCACAGTGTGACAGATGAAACCCTCATCAAGAGCCAGGGTCTGAATCTCTTCCCTACGCTGTTAGGAGCAAATGAATTCTACCAAATGCAGCCTTGCCGAACTGTCGTGCCATGGCAGCCCTGTTACGTGGCATGTGAGGCAGTGCAGCCCATCATGTGATAAGAACATGTCTTGGTCATGGTGTGACGGGAGAGGCAGTGGCCTTAGGCCACAGCTGGGGAGCAGAGCCTCTCAGGATGGGATGATGTGATGCTGTGTTCCTCTTGCTACTGCCCTGAAAGAATTGCCACGGCCTGGGCAGAGGAGGGAAATGGCTTGCGTTGCTGCCAAGAGGGAGAACTGTGTCCTAGGGGGCTGCACGGGGGCTCCTGCTCCAGCTCAAGAGCTGCTTGTGGGTTTCTGTGGCAGGGTGGTGAGTGCCCATTCCGGGAACAGGGCTGCCAGGCCTGCAGCAAAGGGGAGCAAACAGGCTTGGAGGGGAGGATGGAGGCAGGGAGTGAATTAGCAGAACAGAGGGGAAGGAACCCAGGTCCTTGTGAGTTCCCAGCTGGTGTGCTTCATCCTGAACAGGGTCCCTGCTGCCTTCGTGGGGAGGGAGGACAGGGGTTATCTGGAAGAAGGTATGAGACAGTGTGATCGGTGAGAGGAATGGCTAAGGGATGCCAAAACAAGAGGAAGGGTAGTGAGAAAGGCTTGCTACGTCTGTGGTGAAGCGTACTGTTGTGGTGAGGTCCCAGGAAGGTATTTCAAGATAGTTTCCCTCTGGCTGCACAGCCCCTACCTCTCTACTGTTTGTGGCTTCCCATGCCAGATGCAGTGTGTCAGTGAGTCGCAATGACCCACCAACCATCTCTATGTGGCAATGGAGCACTTTGAAATGGGTGAGATGCTGCAGTTCTGCTCTGAGTGTATGGGTGAGTTAGAGGCCTGCTGGTGGGGCGCTGGGAGGAGAGGACTGTGATGTGCCAGCTTCTGGTCCAAGCCCAGCAGCGTGGCTTTGCTGTGGTCTGTGTGCTCTCTGCCAAGGGAAGCGAGGCAGTTCTTGCTGTATTCCCTCCCGAGAAGGCTACAGATCTGAACGTTTCTATTTCGTGTGGCTGAGTGACACACAAGCAGAGTGATTGGTTTCAACAAGGGTTCAAGAAAACAAAAGTTGTGAAACATCCAAGTATTTTTAATTGGTGAAATTGGGCTTTCTTGCTCTGTGCATGAGTTGCTGACTTGAGCTCTGTGTTCGTTGCACTGCACCTCATCTTGTAGGCACACTGTTCTAGCTCTGCACGGCTGCTCTGGGACCAGCGTCTCGCCTTCAGTCTGTACAGCGGATCTCAGCTTTGCTTCTCTGTTGCCCCCGTGTGCACAGGCCATTTTCATTGTTGTCTGTGGATGGAGAGGAGTGTATCAGTGTGGTGTACGGTCCGAGGCTGAGGAGAAAAACCTGCCCTTTCTTGAAGAAGAATCCTTTTTGCTCCACAGCCCTGTTCGTTTTCTACAGAAAAAGTAAATGACTCAGAAGCACTTCTGTTACCCTTGATCTAACATTATGAATCGAAATCTCCCCTTTTACTGTAGATCCTGTGTGTGCAGTAAAAAGTGAAGAGGGAATTTTTGCCATCTAAAATATTGGGAGAAGTGATAACTGTTGCAGAATGTTGTAACACTTGGCATTGTATCTTCATAGCGACGGTAGTGGCTCTGTAGAAATTTTAATTTCTACTTTCTGTGTGGTTGTAGACTGATGTTATTTTTTGGCAACAGATGATTCAAAAAATGTTTAACCTTATAAAACAGGTTTTAACTTTTGAAATAATAATTAGTGTTAACTGGATGACTTAATGTCACCTACATGAGATAAGCATAAGGATCTTTTTCATGATTGTAAATTAATGTAAAATGTTTCAGACTTACTCTTAATAAGAGAAATAAACCAGTGAACTTGTAGTTGCATGAAAACCTTGGCTAATATTTTTAGTTGTCTTTGCTGTGCTAAATAATAGTTTTGTGACAAAATTAATGGTTATGTAGCAAGTTGTTGCACATCAGGTAGACTTTATCCTGGGAACATCTGCTTACCATAGCATCCTGTTTCATGTAATACATTGTTAGTCTGCATCTATACCCATAAAGATAAAATTCTTCATATATTTAGTGGTGCACATATTTCTGGCTACAATACCAGAATTATCCTGGTATTAATTCTAATAATTATGCTAAAAATGTCTCCTATATGATGAGCTGGAGTCAATTGGCCTGTTGTAACCAGCTGTATGAAGACAGAATAAACTACTTAAAGTAACTCCACAGTATTATATTACTTTGTAGGTTCATCTGGTTTTTTTTTCTAAAAAAATAAACAAAAAACCCCCAAACCCCCTTGTTTAAACTTTAAAAGAATTAAAAAAAAAAACCAAACCAAAACAAAACAAGGTGAAAACCTGTGTTAAGACACAAGTTCCCAGAATATTTTTAAGATTACACCACAGTTTCATCAACACTTTTCATTAAATCCACCGACTTAATTTCTTAGAATTAAAAATTAGAATTAGGTCATAGGAAATTATAAATGAGTTGATCTATGATAATTTTTAATACTGTTTTTCTGTATTTGTTTCTGTGATATTACGTTGAGATTATTAGTTGTAGTCTATCAAACTTTTATAAAAACAATCCCAATATCTGCTCCTCAATTTATTCAATTGTTTGTTTGACCCTTAGCTTCCTTTGATCACAGTGACAAGGACTGATTTGTATTAAACTGAATGTAGCCATCCGGGTTCATTTGGTGCAGTTTTGGAAGATACAACTGTATGATTAAGCTGTTAGCTGTAGAAAGCTGACATTGGTTTATAGGGAAAAGACAGCAAAGTAAATGACATACACGAATATAGAGGTCATGGAAAAGTATGATGACTACAGGCTAATCACAGCAGAAAACTGTGTTATTCAAATATTCTTCCTGATATTGTGAATGCTGCCACCTGCTAAACTGCAGTGAGGGACACATGAGTGCTCAGATGCCCTCCGGGATGGGGAATGTCAATATGAACTACCTTGTGAACTCCCAGAACAGTGGGAGCTGAAATTCTGACTGGGACCTCTGGGTGTTTACATAACAGAAATAAGTAACAGCGGAATACAGAGAGCAAGACTTGAAGCTTATTTAAATCCAAGGAATCAGAAGAGGTTTGATGCAGGTAAGCAGGAAGGAATGGTATTACGATAATCCTTGGCAACAGAATGCAAGGATAGTGGTCCGCAAATATTTCTGAATTAAATAAACTTAAATGCAAATGCTTTTTCTATCATGCATATAGATGACATCCTGTAAATGCAATAGATGCTGAATGTAAAACCTGTCACAACTAAAATGTACATATACTTCCTATCTTCCTTTTAATGGTGCTCCATTCAAACTGTGTTTGTGTAAGGCTGCTGCTGGAGGAGACAAACAAGTGCTTCTTAAGAACTTGAGCCAAATTCAGGGCAGGTACAAGTAGGTTTGTTTCTAGGCATCCCTGGAACCAACCTGTCTACAACACATCTTGCTACAGCCCATTTAGTTTGAACAATTCTTTTGCTCATAGGCAGACTTTCACTCTCTGTTGTGGAGCTCTGCTTTCCACAATGTATATTCTGCTGTCACTGTAGAACACCCGTGAGCAGTGATGCAAATATAGCACCTGTGGGGAAAACAGGAGGGGTTAGAGTATTGAAGGGACAGATTCCACTCTCAGAAGGTAAGTTCATCTAGTTTCTCTCCAAGTGTTAAAAAAAAGAAAAAAAAGAATCTTTCTCTGTTTAAATATATGTTAGTGCAGCTGTTGCTCTGATTAAACAAATGTTGAAGAGTAATAAAGTTTTTCGAAGTCCATGAAGTAAAGCCTGTTTAGTACACAATGAAAAAAATAGGTCAGAAAAGATGACCTTGAAATCTTTTTCCTTATTGAACATGTCTATAAATATAGAATTCATTAAGGAAACTCCCTCACACTGGCTAGCTGCTAAACTTGATCTAATGCAACTGAAGCCTGCTTTTTTCACTTGGAAGTTTATTCAGTAGGCAACGTAGACTTACAAACCTGGATATTAATCATATGCCATGAAATTTCCCATCTGTGATGATTCTGGGGATCAGGAAATAAGGGGTTCATAGTTTTAAGGAGAGAAAAAGTTGCATTGGAAGCTGAAATATTCTGAAGTGGTCACTTGAGATGGAATTTGTTGTTTAGTAGTTCTTAGTTCAAGTGTTTCATGTTACACCAAGAACACTACAAACATCCATGAAACACTTACGTATAGAGCAAGTTTATGCTTGACTAGGTTTAGAGAAAGCTTCATCTTCTGTGCCTGAATCTAATACAGCAGTGGTAGCCTGTATGTGGTTTTTGTGCATTCTTTCCTGCTTGCTGTGCTAGAAGAAATGAAACAAAATACTAAACATGGACAGGACCCTTGATGTGAGTTGGATGGAGAATCTTTATCTGGAAATAAGTTCAGGAGATGGAGAAGTGTAGAGGTATGTTGAATACGCACATATATGTATGTGTGTGTGTCTGTACATACATTATGTATGTATTTGACAATAAGAGCCATGTGTGCAACGGCTGTCATGAAAGGAGAATGCAAAAAATACAGTTCTTGAGCAGAAGAAAATGAGTGAAAGTTTAAAAAAAGCAGCAAGCTGGCCCAGGATGTAAACTTGGGAGGAGTGGGATGCCAGGCAGGGTGGGCGCAGGGGGCTCTATATGTGGGTGCCTGGTGGGGCGCAGCTCTTGCTGGAGGCATTGCCTCTGGTTCCTTCTGTGCCTGCTCAGGCCTCCCTTTACCCTTTCCAGGGGCAGCCACCTGCAGTGCAATGACGAGGGGCTTTGCATCCTGCAGCCCTCCTGGGCTTCCCGATGCCCTGCCCCGGCAGCGGGCTGCTGCCTTGGGGTGACCCAGGGGGCCCTGCGTGAGCATGGGCAGGGCTGGCTGGCCTGGAAGGGCTCCCCAGGGGCCCTGTGCTTGGTGCAGGGTGTGTATGCTGGCTGCAGGCATAGACAAATGTGTGCCTGGGCAAAGATGAGAAAAGGAAGTCTGCGAAGCTGGGAGCCTGAGAGGTGTGTAAAAGGGTGGGCAGGGCAGGGAGCTGGCAGCGTAGGGCTAGGACGACATGGGGCACTCAATGGTGGCCAGCATTACAGCTGAGGAGCCTGCTGGCTTGTCGTTGGTGTGCTGGCAGCCCTTGGGGGCTGCTGTAGGACCTGCAAGGCTGGGCGTGTGTTATTTGCAGTTTTCTATGTTCATCTACATGCCCCAAAAACAGCAGGAAAGAGTTGGGGTTAAGCAAAAGAGCAAATGAGGCTTCAAACACACCTCACACTTGCATTTGGAGGTACCAAAAGTCCTTCAGTTGTTGTGCTGGTTTTGGCTGGGATAGGGTTAATTTTCTTCATAGTAGCTAGTATGGGGCTGTGTTTTGGATTTGTGCTGGAAACAGTGTTGATAACACAGGGATGTTTTCGTTATTGCTGAGCAGTGCTTACACAGAGTCAAGGCCTCTTCTGCTTCTCACCCCACCCCACCAGCAAGGAGGCTGGGGGTGCACAAGAAGTTGGGAGGCAACACAGCTGGGACAGCTGCCCCCAACTGACCAAAGGGATGTTCCATACCATATGACCAGCATATAAAGCTGGGGGAAGGAGGAGGAAGCGGGGGGACGTTTGGAGTGATGGCGTTTGTCTTCCCAAGTAACCGTTACGCGTGATGGAGCCCTGCTTTCCTGGAGATGGCTGAACACCTGCCTACTGATGGGAAGCAGTGAATGAATTCCTTGTTTTGCTTTGCTTGCGTGCACGGCTTTTGGTTTACCTATTAAACTGTCTTTATCTCAACCCACGAGTTTTCTCATTTTCACTCTTTGGATTCTCTCCCCCATCCCGCCAGGGGGGAGTGAGCAAGTGGCTGTGTGGTGCTGAGTTGCCTGCTGGGGTTAAACCATGACAGTTGTGCACTATTTACTGTCAGTGTGGTGCAGCAGGGAGCCACAGAGTTTGCTCTGGATTTARAGCCAGAGGTTAGGAGTCACTGCGTTAGCACTAGCATCTGCCTCACACTCTCTTTGTGACCAGGCTCTGTAGCTACGCATGTCCCGTCACCAGTTGAAAGACCTGTTGCAAAATGCCAGCTCAGCTGGCCTCTGGAGGTGCTGCCTGGAGTAAAACCCAGCCATGGGTAGCAGCTTAAGGTAAGAGAGGGGATCATGATTTTTCTGGGGTTTAATGTGCAAATTAAGAAAGCACTCCAGAAAACAGGGAATTCAGCATCTCTGTGTCCACAACCCTGCTTGTGAATTTGTGTGGCCCCCAGTTTGCTGTTACTGATGTAGTGCTGGTGTGAGGGGTTGTGTGGAAAAGCTGAGAGGTACCAGTTATTAAAAACAGGACTGGCAGAAAAGTGCTCAGGGGGCCTGCCTGGCTTACATAGCATAACTATTGCGCCCCAGCTCCCGTAGGTGCTAATTCTCTCAGCAAACTTACAAAAATAAAACCCTGAAAAGGCTCATCCATGCCGAGAACAGCAACTTCATTCAGTGGAAGAAGGAGGCTTAGCTCTAGGAACTGAATGCTCAACACTGCAGGCATTGCTGTCTTCCTCAGCTAGTCCAGAAAGCCCCTCAGCCAGTGCCTGTGGCGTGAGATGGACGCAGCAGTGCTGAAATAAGCACATTACAAATACCTGTCCCAGCTCTGTACAGGGGACRTGTCCAACTTGACCATTCTCTTGGAGTGGATAACAAAGGCCATTAGCTCTCTGTCCCAGCAGGATGTGTTTCCACATGCAGTAATGGAGAAGTAAAATCTGATGGAGAAGATGGTCTGGCTTAGGGATGCTGTGGGCACATGCTCTGGCACACCTTCATATAAGATATTAGAGCCTCGTCCCTCCCTCAGACACCTCTCAGTGTCCATTCTTGCCTGGCATATTGGAGAGGGGCTCAAATAAGGAGATTTTTGAGGATTTGGGGAGCTGTGATAATGAGACATACGTTGTGGTGGCCTACATGAAGCTGCTGTTCCTGGGGGTGTTGGCAGCACGCAGCTCCCTGTGTTACCTGCCCTGCTTGTGCTGTCTGCGCCACGGGGCTCAGAGCTGTGCCAAGGCAGCAGGGTACCATCCACAGGGCTCCCCACGAGAGGGCAGCATGTGGTGCTAAGAAAGAAAAAAAAGCTCTTAAAACCCGTGCTGACAAACAGCAATAGGTTTTGGGTTAGGTCTTCTGTAGCAGGAGGCTTAAAACAAACAGTCTGCTGAAACTTGGGGGCTTTGTTAACACAACAGCTCACKGTGTGCTTCTGTCTTCCTGCACAGATGTGTGAATGTACCGAAGAAAAGCATCTTGCTGTCTTGGGCTGGCTTCAGCAGCTTTGGTGGAATCTGAAGGAGTATTTCCCGGTCCACTGGCAACTCTCTGCAGGACACATGTGCCAAGGAGTGAAACGTTCTTCCGGGTAGCTGTAACAGCAGCTCCAGGCAGCTTTTCTGAAGGCATTGGCACCGTTAGCCAAAACACACAATTCAGATTTCCTTTGTTTAGCAGCTCTTGGATCCAACCACTGCCTCTGATCAATCTTCTTGAAGAARAGGGAGTGATTTTATGTAAGTAAATTAAGTAAAGGTCATTAAGTAAATGACCTTATATTTTGCATTGTTCTATTTTTACAAAATGCAAACATGGGGTCTAGAAAGACCCATGCTGCTGGGACAGATATTGCTACCTCTTCAGATTGCAGTGGGAGGAGACCCTCTTCTGAACTGAATTCTGACCATCGGTCAAGGCCATTCCCCCTTGTTTTCCAAACTACTTGCGAGGAAATGTACAGGTTGCAAGTTGTTGATTTCCAGGCAGAATAAACCTCAAAGGAAGCTGCAGGAAAATGGGCTGTGAATGAGTAACTTCAGTTGCTGTTATTTAATTCTGAGAACAGTGAGTGATTCTGGCACTCTGCCTGACCCCATCCCTCTTGTGACTCAGTTCTTACACATGTCAATAATGGACTCTGAACATTTGTCTTTGGAAATAAAATTGTGTGTATAATCAGCTACTGATTTCCTCCTCCATTTCAGGGAAGATTGCTCAGCTCGATCACAGCTTGACTCCCATCAGCGGTTGGACAGATGATCTCGTGGTAAATTATACCCAAGGTAGGGCAGAAACACCTCAAAGCATAGGTAATCAATAGCACCGTGTGTCTCATCATTCATACCCGCAGTGCACATGCTCCCGCTCTCCTGGGGCAGCTGGCTTCCTTTTTAAGCATAGTGCGAGCTAAAGTATCTTTCAGTTGACTAGACTTGAAGGTGGAGATATTTAACCAAACCACAACATGGCAAACACAACCTCTGTGTTAGGAGAGTTACATTGAAGTACTGTTAACGATTCTGTGCATTAGCAAATATTAGCACTGAGTATCCAGTAACATGTCTCACTAAATCTTACCCGTTATGAGTTGCTGCAGTTTTGCGTGTGCCATGTGGAGGGGCATACAATGGTAGCTCACTTATACTTGCAGCACTTGAGAGTGTTGGAGTCCTGGCTTCATAAAATAAACATAAGAGCTCCACAGAGGTGAGAGATCCTGTGTTTGACTAACACTGTGGTGACCTCCTCTCTAATGTTGATGTAAATCATATTTTTATCTTAAATGGATACTGTAAAATATCTTAGGCTCAAAATATAGTTCCAAAATAAAGATATTTAGATACATTTGATGAACTCAGGATTTGAATGCTTTAAGTTCCAAAATTTAATGTATTTTTTTTTTAACTTAAAGCATTCAAATCCTGAGTTCATTGAATATTGGTCTGTTGGGAAACCAGAGCAATTCCAGACCTGATAAAGAACCTATACAAAACAGCCTACCCCCTCTTCCTCTCCTCTGAAAGAGGGGTGCAAAGCTGTCTTAGATCCGAGCTCCATAAGAAGGTGGAAATATTTGTCAAATGAAGTCCCTCTATGAATACTCCTTTAACTGGTAGAGGCAGAAGAGGTTCACAGTCAGTCTTTTAAAAAGTATAGTAAGAATGTTGTTCCTTGGTGAATCCCACATTGGCACGAGTTGAAGTAAGCACCTGTTCTCAGGGCTTTTGCAGAAGAGCTGGGAAATTCCAATTCTGTTCAACTCGCTTACTTCATCACTGGAGATACTCTGTCATTTTTGTCACCATCACCTGGTAAACTGGGTATGCCATACAGGAACCTTTCAAAAGGCAATACTGTTTCAGAGCTGACCTGTACTAGTCCTGTTCCAGAAACAAAGTGATCATTTTTTTTGCTTGGTTTTAAATTACAGTCTGAGATTTGTGTTCTCYGGGAGGTAAATTTCACAGAGCTTGCCTGGGGAGTTCCCCCTCCCTCTCCCCAAGTTCAGGAATCATACCACTCCAAAGCATCTGGAATGAGAAATGCCTTTGCAGCGAATTTATACTTGGGCAGAGGAAAGTTCTCTAGCTAGAAAGCRAGAAAAAGGAGAGAGCTTTTGAAAGGTTTGCATAACTCCTTTCAGGACTAAGAGCTCTCCCCTGTGGCAGGGAGCTTTCAAATACCTGTGCTTGACTGTGCCTGGACACTTCAGTGCCAGCTCTAAACTTGTTGCCCAAAGACAAGAGATTTAAAAGATCCCTTCTGCTGTATAAGCTGCCATACTTTTCTAATCTTGTTCCTGCTTAGGCCGCCTTTGTTTCCTCTCATCCCCCGCTCAAGTTTCAGCAATGACTTCAGTCCTGTCATTGTGTGGTGAGGGCAGAGCACTGGGTCTGTGGCCTCACACACTTCCATAGCGCAACATCTTTTATCCTGGAGCCAGCCTGCATTTCACACTGATGAAGACACGGGGTTGTGGGGGAGATAACCCTGGACATAACCACCTTGGCTAACAGGAAGCAAGGCACTTTTTAGATCCCAGCGGAAAATGAATGTGATGTGGTCTTCTCCTGGCCATGGTGGGCACCTGCCCATGGTGCCAGTTGTTTCTGAGAATAATTTATTAGTTTGAAAGAAAGTAGGAGGGAGAAGATGACAACCTATTGTTCCATGTTTGCAGCAATCRATGGGTAAATATTTAAAACTTCTTGCTGCCAAGTTAGGATCAAGTTAGTAAACTACTTCCATGACTGTAGCTAGGCATGGATGTCATTCTGGGCATCATGTATCCGCACTGCACCTCCACTAATGTTCAAGGTGTTGACTCAAGGAAGAATTTGGCCAGCTGTCTTATGATTAATTAGCCACACAGATCTAAAAGCAAACACAGATCTCCTAAGTTTCCCAGGGTAATGTACACATTAAGCACTGAAAAGGCTTCACTTCAGTACCGTTGCTCTAACAAAGATCCCACCCGATTTTGTGTGCATACTGATATTTTGTGTACTAAGGAGTGACTTTTCACCATGCTGGGAAGGAGGAGTTTTGCCCAGAGAGCTGTCTGCTTGTAATCCCCATTCGGCAAAGCATTTAAGCAGGTACTTAAGTGCGTTGGTGGATAGAAATGGATTGTTGTATTGGAGTATTTAGACCAAGAATGGACTCCTTTGTGTMCACAAAACACTGAAAGATTGCTGGCTGCTAGCATAAGTGGGGCTTTGTAATGGGTGCTGTGCAGAGCCTTTGTCCCTTAGGCTGAAGAAAGTGAGAAAATTGCTGACGGGGGCAAGGAAAATACGTGGTGGGTGAAAACAATGGCATATCTCTGTTGGAGGAAATTCGGTGCTGTTCTTGCTCTTGCAATGGCTGTTTATCGGTGTCTCAGATACTCTGCTTTTTAGGTGTCATTAGTCCAATGGCTAATGACAGTGAAAGCATCTCGCAGCTTCCTGGATGTGGGGAGTCCATAACCCCTTTGTTAGGGACGGCTGTGAACTATTTCAAGAAGTCAACAGGAGTAGACTCAGCAAAATTACACAGCAGCCTTGTGGGGAGGTTGCTGTTCAGCCCAGCACGCCCCTTAGGTACCCTCTGAAGCTCTGTTTTTTACAGTTTGCTGTCCAGGTGCTCTGAGCTGGGTCTGTGAAGAGACTCTGAATCTAGCTATTGCACAACATCTTTCATTGACTCTAGGATGAGCCAGGGCATCCCAATCACATGGCTTGACTGTAAATGTGATCTTTTTCATTGCAGAACCCAGCTGCGAGCCTTTGCCTCCTGGGTCTCCCTGCCCTCTCCTGCCCCTCAGAGCCAGCATCTCATCCCACCGGCCCCGTCCTTTCGGGGAGCAACAACAGGCTCCCTGTTATTTCTTAGCAGTTCCTGCCGGACTGACATAGGACCCGATGTGAAGAAGAGCAGCGCCCTCTTCCTCCTGCCTTTCGGAGCTCAGAAATCTTGAGCAGCAGCGGCATTCCTGCCTGCCCGGCTCAGCTGCTCCTTGGTCTCTGGGTGTCAGGCTCCTGGAAAGTTAGAAAAGGAGCGAGAAAATTGTGTTTGTGTAGTGTGAAATGACTCGCGCTGGTTTAGCCTTAACAAGTTCCCTCCTATATCTTTAATGACCTGAATGTAAAATTTACAGCGTGGAATGCCCCAGAAGCAGAGGAAGCCTTCAGCACACAAGCTGCCTTTTGCGGGACAGGAGGGGAAGTGCAATCCCCTGAGGTTTGGGAAGTCTGAATGATGTAGTTATGGTTGGCACTTTGAATATGTGTAGCTTACTTCAAAATAAATATTTGCAGTTCAACTCTAGCATACATGTGGGAGGGTGAGAACTAGCATCTATTAATGTTTCTTAAAATTAATCATTTTGAAAATTTTATACTGGAATAATCTTATTATTGCACAAAATAAACAGAGGTTAGTGTGGATACATACCGGGGAGAAACGTCACCTGCCCTCTACGTACACCATTTCCTGCCCACCTGCCCAGGTGGAGTTCCTGAAGAAAGCCATGCAGGGGACGTTTTGGGAGAGAAAGAGCTATGGATTTGTCTTTTTGCTTGAGAGGAAAGTTCCCTGGTGTCTTCAGCTCCATGGAAAGCCCTGAAAGACCCAGTGGCCGTGTCTGTGCTTGTGTGTGCAGCTGGTTTYGTAGCAGCAACACTTTTGGAGTTGCGCTTGGATCTTGTCTTGGAGAAAACCAGCTAGTGAGCGATGCCGGGGGCACGGTCAGCCCTGTTTTCCCCCACCTGTGAGGAGGAGCGGTGCAGTTCAATGCACAGCAGCCACTGTTACCTCTGTTAAGGGCTGTGGTTGTTCCTGCCAGTTCTATGATGTGGAGGTCAGGGGAGGCCAGGCTTTCTGTCCCCAACACCAGCCCCCACGCGTATTGTTCTTTTATTCCTTCCCCAGTGCTTGGCAAGTCACCTGCCAGCTTCTCCCTTTCCCCTTGGCACTCTGTCCCAAATCCCCCGCCTGCCCCTTTGCCAGCACATGGAACCTGCAGCTTCTTCCCTGGCTCACGTGGAACCCGGAAGGGGCTCAGCCCATTTTCCCAGTGCAGCACAGTTGCCAGCACAGCTTTGCAAGCTCCAGAGGCAGGACCTGTTCTTATGCTCCATCAGCCACAAATAGCTCCTAGCCAGGAGTTGGCTGTCACTGAGGTACGCGGTAGAAGATGCTAGGAAGTGTACCACTTGTTTCCCTGACCAACTCTTCCTGTGCTTTTATTTTTTTTCAGAAGTGTGTTTCAGCCTCTTTAAAACAGGAAAAATAAAGGTAAGGGAGCTCTTGCAAGACTTGCCATTTTAATCTCTCGGTTTGACACGTGCAGTTTTTGTGTTCCTGATACTACCGTCCACCTGTCGTCTCTGTGTATGAAGAGAACTAGACAGATAAATTCAGTTCAGTCTCCTGTGAGAGGCTGCACAATGTCTGATTCCTCTCCTAGCGCCATCAGTGCCCCCGCTCCGTGCCTGCTGCCGCCAGCTCGTGCACCGCACGGAACGTGCACAGGGGAAAGGAGGTTGGAGCTGCACCCAGGGTAAACAGGGAGAGCTGCCCCAGGAATAGTTGTCTCCGTGAAGCGCTCGTGCTTGTGATGGGGCCCGTATCCTGGCCCAGGAGGTCCTTTCTCTTGGTCAGCACTGGAAACACAGACGGTGGGTGTGGAGTTACCGTGCAAAATGGGCCACATCTCTCGGGAATCTCAATCTGATTCTACCTTTGTATGTTATAGAATTTTTCCAGCTCTATCCGTAGTCTTTGTCTTGCTACAAATGATGATTAAGAAGCTCACTAAATCATTCTGGATTTTTGTATCCAACCTTTTTAGAAAAAGACTGTTTTCTAGTCTCCAAATTATTCCAGTTATTTGCCTGAGTATTCTAGAGCTGACCCTGGCATATCCTGCACTGATGGACAGAATATCTTATTTTTCTACATCAATTATTGTGGTTTCATTTTCTTGTGCTCTTCACAGTCTTCCCTTTGGAAACTGACTCTTTCTCTAAAGTTTTCTCTTTGTGCTGGAGTAAATTATTCTTTCTGGGATTCTTGCCTGCTTCTGCTTCTGTTTTTGTTAAATTATACCACTCTGTTCTTTCTTCTGAGTTTTCTGGGGCATCTCTGCATCTCTTCAGGATATGGCAACCACTAACAAATCACTTCTTTTTAAGGAAAGATGAGAAATCAAAGAAAAGAAAAAAATAAAAAGGACCGACCCACTTCCTGCTTTGCCTGCTGCTGCTTTCCTTTTCATCGAGAGAAGAGATGAAATGGGGGTGTGAACGAAACTCCGCAGCTCTTCTTTCCTTACGCTGATTAAGCTGCAAGCGTGACTGGGTACTAAGCCAGTATAAATCGGCTGTAACTAGGGGTATAAAATTGCTGGGGTTTAGCTCAGTCAGTTTACATCACGTGTAAAGCAAATTGTGTTCGCAGGCAGGACCTGTGTCGCTTCATCTTCCATGTCAGGTGGCTAACAAGCTCCTGAGCGCTGCGTGTCCTCTCCCCTCCCTCCAAGGGCGCTTGTGCTGCAGCTCGGCGCTGCCTTCCCCTGTCCCCAGCTGTGACGGCAAAGGGCATTTGGAAAGGCCGGGGAGAGCAGCATTTCCCTCTGTTTTCTCTTTGCATTGGGTTTGGAAACTAAGGACAAAAGCACGCCTGTCCTCGGCTCTGCTGGGCCAACAGATGCCCTGGGCGCAGGGCAGAGCCTGCTTCAAACGTGGGGCAGCTTTGCTGGCAGCCGCCGGGGCCATCTGCCGCCGGCCCCCCGCACGCGCCGGCTGGCTGTGCTGGCGGCAACGGGCGCCTCGGCTTCCGAGAGAGCCAGCCTGGCCCGGAGGGCAGGGCCAGACCCCCCGGGCTGGAGGGGTTTTCTCGGTCGCAGCTTTGTGAAGTCTCTTTTTGACATCGGCCTTGATGTTACGCTGTGCAGAGAAATGTGTGCGCTGCTCTGGAGTCAGGGGGGAGCAAGAAAGGTGGTTTTGGCCCTCAGGGCTTTTCTCGAGTGAGGGGCAATGGTCACGCACAGACCTGTCTGCAGTGAGCGGATGGGAASTTTTCTGAAATGTGCCCCTATTTAGACACACCCGGGGGGAGCGATACCCCTGGCTAATCTGTCGCAATCAAATGACCAACTCAAAAGTTAACCACTGGGTGCGAAGTATCCAAACCAAGTCCCTGTTTCAGTGCGGATCCTGAGTAATTTGAGCAGATGATTTACTGCTCCTCCCACTTTCCTCTTTCCCAGGATTAAAAATCAAGAGGGCAATTAGGGCCTTTATCTCATTTATTATTTTTGAGCAGCGGGCAGATTTTCTTCTGTTCTGTTGGCACAAGCTGCGTTTATAACATACAGAGAAGTGAAATTGTAGGGCTCAGACAAAACGCTTGTCTGCTGAATTAAATCGCAGGCTGCAGTCTTGGAGCTGTAGTGTGAGGGGGGGCTTTTCATGCTCCACTTGCTCTTGCAGCTTTACTCTTCTTGCCATAAGCCAGAGCTGACTGGGCATTTGCTAGTATGCCAGGCAGAGTGCCGCTCCTCCACAGAGCTTTTATATTGAAAATTGTCTCCTAGTTTCAGTGGCAGTCCTTCTACTTTCTTGTGTGCCTTCTTGCCTTTGGGAGAGTGCGGATATAGTCATACGTCTTTATTTAATCAGCTGGATAAGTGCCAAGTAGCTCCCAAGGTGAAAAATAAGGTGCTTTTATCCTCTCGGGCATGTTTACCTGTAGTGGAACAATGGTCCTGTTGTGTAATGAGCCGAGTCAGTGCGGGGAGAAAAAATTGTATCCCCCTTCAGACTGTCAGCCCTGTTATCCTTCTGCACACTGGCACGTTCACTAAGCTCAGGCTGGCTCATGCGTAATGGCCTTTATGTGAGGCTGTGAAATAATGGGTTTCAGTTTTATTGTATTCTGCACTCTGATATTTTTTTTTTTTCCCCTCTCTCCCAGGTCATATGTGGAGGGGCTGAACATACATGATCTGGCCGTGGCTGCAGAGCTCAGGTGTGTAAGTTTACCCACAGAGTGTTGCCGCTTTGGCATCACTGCAGCAGCTGGCATCAGCCCTGCTCAGTGTCAGCACCACTCCCCATGCGAGGAGCCGGGGCCATGGCGTGCCGGTGGTGCGGGCACTGCTGGCAGCGACCCTCCTGCACAGGGGCTGCTGTCAGCCTTCAGCACCCTCATGTCAACTAAGCTTTATGTTTAAAATGTGCCAAGGTAAAGAAATAGATGGTTGGTTCTGCGCTGTCGGGACTGGCCCCGTTACATGGGTCAAGGTGAGACGACAGGACTGGCTGCAGCTCACAGCTGCTGGGGGCCAGATCCTGCCTGGCCCCTTCCCCGCTCAGGGCTTCGCAGCAGCCCGCAGGGGAGGGAGGAGGGAGAAGCTGTGGTGCTGCAGTTTAAAGCAACTCTGCCTGCTTGGTGTTTTCATTGCTTTAATTTTTTTTTTTTTCCCAATATATATCAGTTGCTGCAAGGGGAATGTCTTTCCCTGGCTGCTTTCAGGTGGGAACCCCTCTTCTTCCTCTCTCTCCTCCAGATTACTTTGGGTCTCTTTCTGAAGTATTTTTCCCTGGCCTCCCCTGTCCCTTTCCTGTCAGACAGGAGTGTTTCCCTGAAGCTGGCCAAAGGCCAATGGTGTCTTGGTGAGCAGAAAGTGTGAGTCTGGGCTGTGTTGGTGGGGGAGAGCAGAAGTGGGGTCAGCACCCCAGCTCCTCCCGAAGGTTAGGAGTGCCCTGGAAGTCAGGCTTGGCATAAATCCTGAGCTAAGGATTTATGCTTTTCTTGTGCTTTATCTAGTGCATCAAAGGTCTCTGTTAGTTTAACAAGAACCAAACCCATGTGGGGTGTTTCTGGATCCGTACTGTCTCTCTGAGGCAGAGCTGCGTTTTCTCCTGCACCTATTCCTTGCAACAAATTACTTGGAAAGCGGAAGGTTCAGGTGAGTGCCTGCTGCCCCAGCTGTGCTGCTGGAAGTGTGTGGGCCCTTCTGGGGAAAAAAAAGAAATAAAAAGTGTTTCTTTCTGGTGAGAGATGATATATCACTTAAAAACTCACTGTTGCAGTGAAAGAAACCCACATGTGCTGTGGTCCTGTTAAGAAAATCCCCTTCCCTATTATATCAATCAGTCTTTATAATATGAAAGTGTATTAAGTTTGTTAGTTCACATTATACACTATAATGTAAACAGGTAGTGGAATTTTACCGGAGACTTTGGTATTGTTCATGCTTAAGTGAAACAAGCTAAAGGACAGCCTGGCCCCAGAAATAAGGACTTTGCTTCTTGGAAGCCTAGAGCTGCCCATGAAGGGTAAAGGATATCCCTGGACAACCAAGATAACACCAGCATCCCAGCCCCTCTGACAGGTCTTTGAAACCCTCCCAGCATCCTCTGGTGTCAGAGGTAAGTAACTATAGCAAGACTGACTCCAGCGATGTCTGGATCAATAGACAAGCAGCAAGAATGCTGCAAAACTAGAGTTGCTTTGCAAAGTTTTACTCTGATTAGTAATCAGTAGTGTGGATGCTAGTGATTAGTCAAATCGTGCTGTAGCTGAATGTTTGATGGGTATAGGAACCCTGTGTAAAACCAGATTTGGGGTGCCCCAATTTGGCTGGGACAATTTTTGTGACAGTCCTTACCCTTCCTGGGGACTTGAGTACACAGTGACGATGCAGATCGGTGCCTGCAATGCTTCAGAGAGGCCAGTGGCATCCAGAGCCTGCTCTAACCCCGCCGGCCCCAGGCATAAGGTAGTGAACCTCAACGTGGCCAGCTGCACGGTCTGTGCAGGGCTGCATCACCCTAGCCCTGTGGGACTGCGGCATCCAGGACCGCATGGGTGCTGGGCGGCCGTCACCTGCCGTGACACTTCAGACTCCCTATCCAGGCCAAAAAAAGCTGTGCCTGCAGAGGTTGGCTGGGAGGTGCACTGGCTCCCGGCATTGTTTGCAGCTCTCAAAGACCCCCAGCAGCCTCACGGGCAGAAAAGAGAGCACCGATGCTCCGGCGCTCTCTTTTCTGCCCGTGAGGCTGCTGGGGGTCTTTTAGCCGCAGGCATCTGGCGGTTCTCAATCTCGCTTTCAGGAGAGGCAGCGAGGAGGAACAGTGCCGATTTATTCCCTTAGACTGAGCCTGAGCTCACCCGCCGTTGTTTGTGCAACGTATTGTAATGTGCCCAACCCCTCCTTTACTCGGCAGCGCGGGCTGGAGTACCTGCCGGTCTCCAAACGTCACCAGGCTCTGGTTATAAAGCGCAGGCGATAGAGCATCTCCCCGGCTCCATCTCTCCGAGAGGTGCATCTTCGAGAAGCAAGCCATAGGCGGGTGGAAAGATGTTTTATTCGGGTATCCTGACAGAGCCGAGTAGAAAAGAAGTGGAGATAAGGGAAGCGGCATCTCTCCGCCAGCAGAGGAGGATGAAGCAGGCAGTTCAGTTTATTCACAAGGATTCTGCAGATCTTCTCCCTCTGGATGGGCTGAAGAAGCTGGGGACTTCAAAAGATACTGTAAGGCTTTATTGTGTTTACTGGAAGGAGACTTAAGAAGCTGGTAGGGCAGTGTCTGTTTTTTTTCTTCATGTCATTTTGCTGTTAGGAGGAGAAGTTGGTTGCTTGTGGAAATTGATTTAAAAAATGAGGCATTTGTATGCAAAAGGAAGGGAGTAGAAATATGGTGCTAGTTATCACCAAGATTGCTTTTTGCTAGTAGGTGCTTTCAGATGCCTGGCACTTGGATCTAAAAGCTTTTGATTTTTTTTGTACATTTACATGAAAATGGGATACTGTTTTCAGTACAAAAATCCTCTCTGAATCAGAGTAAATCAAAATGGCTTCATATAATACATACATATATACACATATGTTTGTGATGCATATATACGCACAACATATAATCATAAAAGATTCGGTAAAGTGCAGTCACTAGTACTTCAAAATATAAAACTGCCAAGATTACACTTTGATAAAGGCTTATGCATATATGGTTTTTTTAAAATGAAGATACGTAATTCTAGGTTTTAAATATTTACATATGCAATGATCCATGTGATCCTGTAGCTGACATACAATATTCTTCATCATGTCCAGGGGCTGGAGAGCRTTTCTAAATACTAATGCGCATAAGTGTTTGAGCTTTCTCTAATGGGAAATTATACTTGAATGTAATATCAAAAGTTCTGAAGTAAGGAGCAAAATCTAGAAAACATATCCTACCAAGGAAAGCTCCTTTACTTTTTTTTGCCCAATTGTTGCAAAATTCTTGCACCTTGTAACACACAATATTTGCTTTTTTCAATGCTTGGTACAGGTTCATTGAAAAAAGTGAATCTTTTCATTTTTAGTGGGGTAGTTTTGTTCTGTCACAGCCTTCCTGCTCAGCTGGCTTAGGCTTGGCTCTGCCTGGCTAAGATAAGCGGAGTGAGTTGGCTGTTCTCTGTACTGCGCATGGAGGTGATTTTTYTGACATCCCAAATGTTTTGCAGTTGTAGGGAGTGAAGCTCCTGCCTGGGGAAAGGCTCGTAAGGAGCTTTCCTGGTCACCATTGAATGGCAGCTCTCCGTCGGGGAGTTACAAAGTGACTTTCAGAGCATGATGGTGGTGTTATTACTGTGATCTGCAGAATCTAAATAACGTGTCATGGCTCAGCAACCCAGGGTGTGCAGGGCTGAGACCCTGATGACAGGGGTTTCTGCTCTGCCCAGGYGAGAGAGGCAACAGGTAGCAGGAGCCAGGGGCACTGAGCACTGAAGTCCTTGTCCCCGCAGCAGCAAGGACCAGGTTTGGCCCCGGCGCCAGGGGCAGAGCATGGGGCTCCTCACCACGGCCCTGGTCACAGAAATGTCACCTGAGGTTTCCTCCCTGCTCCTGTGCCTGCGCCAGCTGAGCCGCGGCTACAGCATTGCCCCTACTGCACCCACAGCCCCTGTGAGGAGGGTCCGCATGGCGGGGCTCTCTCCAGGGATGTGCCAAAGCCCTGGGGAGGTCCACAGCTCCTGATCCCCTCCAAGGACAAAAAGGAGGTGCGGTATGGCAGAGGCGTGCTGCCCGCCCCGGCTACCCTGGCTGCGGTGGGTCTCCGGCCAGGGATGGGGTGAGAATAGAGCTGGTATGGGCCACCCCACTGCAAAACCACCTTGTCCCCACACTACAGCGAGGGGTGATGGGACAGTGGGCCCACGTGGCCAGGGCTCGCCTTGGCCACAGCCTCCTGCCCCATGGGATGTATGGRGAGTCCCCAAAGTGACAGCTCTGGCATGTGCTCAGGCCCATTCCTGCAGCCCCAGAGAAGATGCCATGAATTTCAGAGTTGTTGCCGTGGGTCATGTTGCAGTGAAGCAACGCTGCCAGCACCGCCATGCTCACACCACACGCAGCTGGGACAGCAGTGAGCATTGCTTCAAGAGGACCCACCAYGTCTCCCCGGTGCTGTGGCTGCCTGGATGTCACAAAAGTTGTCCCCAGGAAGAGCGGGAGATCGTGTGTCTCTGAGACTGGAGAAGCACTAAGAGTATCTGAAATGTGGGACCCCGCTTGGCATGGCCCCAAACCGAGAGGTCCAGGTCCAGAGGGGTTGAGCTGTGCTGTCAGGAGGCCCAGGGCATCAGGGGTCTTTGCCCAGGGTGTTTGCACGCCTTTCTCGTGAATAACTGCACAACTCCTAACAAAGCAGCACGTGTTCATGTCTAAAGCTGCACAACAGCTGTGGTGACGTGGGTGGAAGGGCTTTTGACGTGACCAGCATTATTAATGCAGGGTTTCCCATGGGGGTTTTCCAGCGGCCTCGGCAGGAGAAGAGAGGAGGTAACAGCTCCCCAGAGACAGGGACAGGTGGTGAGGACAGACCCTGTCTGTCAGGGTGACAGCTGGCAGCGACCACTCCGATTTTGGAGAGAAATCCCCTTCCTCTTGGCTGCAGTGCAGGGGGTGCTGCGCACAGCGAGGCGGCAGCAGGTCCCCGGGGCGGGTGTGCTGCCGTCCCCCAGCTTGTGTGCTGTTACTTGGCTCCTGAAGCATCTCTCCTGGTGACACCCCGTATAGGCAGGTTTGATAAATACTTGCTGTAATTATCTATGTTAAGCCTCCGRTATTTTTCAGTGTGTTATTCTGGGTTGGACCAAACTCTTCTAGCTCCTCTCTCCTTTTACGTATTCCACTTTTTTTGCCTAGTATAAGACCAAACTATAGCATAGCATACATTGGATTTGGCAAACGTAGGGCTGGATATACAGAGCAGAAATGGTTTTGTTTTGATGCCTCACTATTAGCCTCCTCCCTGAAACCCAGAAAATTGGCATAGGATGGTGGTTAGCTGGGATCTGGGCTGCCGACACCATAACTGTGACCCCCTGCCTGACTTGGGCAGGGTGTGCTGGCCGTTGGCAAAACAGTCCCGCATCACTTTACAAGCTGGGAAACAAAGTTATAAATAGTAACAAACAACAAAAAAAAGCATTTCCCCCTCCCAAAATGCCCTCAGAGCCTCCCCTGGGCGCCCGGGTCCTCAGCGCAGCTCTGGGTGCTCCCGTGGCCGCGTCCCCTGCTCCTTAACGTTGCACTTAATGGCAGCGCATTCAGTTTTCCCTGCTTTCCCACTGTGCACTCCCTAGCGTTTGTTGTGTCTTGGTTAAAATGCAAAAAACTTTGATGTTACGTGCACTGTCTTGGTCAGAGACCTGGCYGCTGCCCGGGCACCCAGGGGCACAGGAGAGCAGGGGGCATCTCTTGTCCCACCTCATCCCCCTGCGAGAGGGACTGACAGCACGCGAGCACGGGCTGCTGGTAGAAGAGGTGAATTTGGATGAAGGATGGGAAGAAGAGAGAGAAATTGGTTATTTCTTGGGACAAGCTCCATTGGTGTGTTAAAACTCCTTTTTTCTACTGTCTAGGTACAGAAGAGGGGGCAAACCTCCTGAGATGGGTTTGGGGAGGGGAGGAGCTGGCATCTTCCCTGACTTTCATCTCCACCTGAGTGAAACTGTTGTTGACGGGTCTTGTTATCCCTAGATCTAGAAGCCAAAATAGTGGGAAACCTGCCAGAGAGATGGATACTGCAAGCTGCAGTGATGCGCTTGCTTATAAATTAAAGAGGAACAAAACTGCACAGAATTATTTGTGGTTTTGACAGACAGTGGTAAATAGGTTCAGCAATAGCTGGTGTCTCCACTCACTTCTTTTAGGTTTCTACTGTGACTTTTTTAGGGGATTATAGGTTTTTGCAAAGTCTCAGGGATGGAAAGGGAGACATCTTATGAAAAAAATCCTGGTTTGTATTTATATTGTGCTGAACGATACTAGGAAATAACTTACTTTTTTGCACTTGCACAATGGTATGTAACATTTTATTTTTTTATAAAACTTTCAACAGTTTTGTGCGATGCATAGAAAGACAGTACCAGATAATCTGGGTTACTTCAAACACCGGTCCTGGCTGTGTGGCCAGCCTGCGCCGGAGGAAGAACACAGCTGCCTTCCCCATCGTTGTCACAGGGAGGTTGTCCTCCTCTCCTTCCCTCCCAGACATGGTCTGCTTGCAGTTTTCCAGCAAAATGTGCATTTGCAAATGTCCCCTGGCACATTATTTGTTTACCAAGTACGTATCCATCACTTGAGTCATCTCCATGACTAACATCCCTCACTGTTGCACACGAGAGTCAAGGGAAATACAAGTTAAAGCAAACTAATTAATAGCCTGAGACAGGATGGTGCTGCAGGGAACCTTTTCAGCCCCCTCTTGCTAGATTATTTCTGTACTGGAGCACAACGTAAGCAACATTTGTTCCCCCAAAGGCAGGATTCACTGTGGCTTTCAGAAGAGCAAGCGTCAACAAAAGACAGTCCCGTTTGTGGTGGTAACTCGTGTTCGCCGAGTGCTGGATTTTTTCCTTTTGGTGATGGATCCCATATAGCATTCATAAAACCAGGGCCTGAGAAAATCCACATATGTAACTGGTTAACGATCCATAGGAGAACTTGTACTAAAAAAAAGTTAGGTTTAAATCAAGAGTAGATGACAGTTAAAATAGGAATGATGAGTGTGCTGGTGACTTGTTCCTCTCCAGCCTGTTCTTTCAAAGGTATTTGGCAACGTGATTGAGGCCAGGCAGATCAGAAGAGCACCCAGACTGTCCTGGATGATACCATTCAGAAATTTCTCTTGGTCCTAGCTGAGCGGGGCTGGGCGCGAGGAGGTGACCACTGCGCGACAGGCTGTCTTCTGGCCAGCTGGGAACTTCACCTATCTGCTTCTCTGGTCCCCTATCCCCTCATTTGAGTTTTTTTGATGATGTGAAGAATTAGTCCTCCAGATGTGTGCCTGAGTTGCAGGCAAACATAAAGGGTAAAAAGGACGTGCCATCCACTGTCAGCAAACCTTGGCTTGCATTTTTGCTCTGATGAGGAGCCTTGGAGGTGATCACAGTGCTGACTGCGCACCTACGGCTTCTGCCTCATGCAAGGGAGCCCTTGCTTCCAAACCGATTTGTTCGTCCCTCAGCACAGGGTCCGTTACTAGCGGAGCCAGTCTGCCTGCCTTTAATCTAGTTAAGTAATACCGGTTTCTGCTGTTCAGTCTCCCTGGGAAGGCAGTGGTCACCAGAGCAGTGCTGGAGCTTTGTTACTTTTTGTGCGTGAAGGAGACAGCGCAATGTCGGATCTGATTTCTCCCCGTCACTGGGAGCGTGGCTACGTTATCGTCTTTACACAGGACATGCTCTCTAGCGTGCTGGTCAGACATAGCACCTGCAACCAAAAATGGTTATGAAGTTTTATTTCCTTTCAAGTCGCAGGTTGTATGCAGAAGTAAGAACAGTGAAAAGTGGGGAAAAAAAGGAGATTACGTGTCCGGGTGACCGCTGGTGTTGGCTGCATCTACCTGATCTCATCAGTCAGGTCCAGTTTAACTGCCCGTGTTACGCCTACAGCAGGATCTGAAGCACTAACGTGGTTGCAGTTATTTTAGGATGATGCCAAGTTGCATTAGCCTTTTGTAAGTGCTGTTATTTAACAGCCGCACAGATTATTTTAAAGACAAGGCGCTGCGCACGAGGGTGCGYGCTGGCCAACTTGGGGAACCACGGCCCAAGGTTTTCAAAGTTATCCTGATCCCATTGAAATTCCCTTGGGATGAGGAGGTTTGCTGGTTAAGATGTCTCTGCAGACACACAGGCATATTTAATATGAATGCAAAAATTCAGGAATAAGCCAGTAAGAAGGTCTCACTGTGGGCAAATTAAAATCAGAAGGAAAGGGCAGTAAAGGAGGGGGAGATTAGCCGGGCAGAGAAATGAGCAGATAATCAAGCAGAGTCATTTCACCTCCAGCAGAGTATGTGCATCTATCCGTGACGAATATTAAACATAAAAAGGCTTTTGGGAAAGCAGTTGGAGGAGATTTTGAGAGGCAACGTGCTTCTCGCAGAGCAAATAGAAATGACAGAGAAAGCGAGAAGCCGCTGTATGAAGCGTTGCGGGTTCCCAGGAGAATACCTGCCTACCTGCCTCAGATGATCTTACCTCTTCCCCTCCTCTCCTTTCCCTCCTGCAGCATGGCACCCAGGATTGGTCCCATTTACTCACCCTTAGCAGCTAAATACAAATGTGGAGGGAAGAGAGACGCAGGGCAATTTTAAACCAAATTCTGATCTGAAGGCCAGACCAGATCTGACAATAGACACCATCTGTAGCTCTCTTCTTGCAGTTGTGCCTTGCTCGCTTGCACCTGTAAGGCCCAACACACAGACACCCAAATCAGCTTCTTAAATTCTGGGTCATTCACACAAAGAGCATCACCCCAGGTGGAGGCTGGACACAGGTATTTCCTATGCCAGCAATGCCAGTGCTGAATGAAAGTATCTGTGTTAATTCAGTAAGTCCATACACCTTTTTCATACTTAGGTGGTGCGTGTAATTGGAAAGGTAATTTGTTACCTCTTAACTTTTCACATCACTGCAGAATTCCTGATATCCTTATCCACAGATGAAGGCAATTACGGCTGAAACACCAGCTTGGAAAACCCTGACTTGTTTTGATTCCTATATGAAATCAAATCTTGAACTTGTGTTTGGAAAAAGAAAGGCATCCCTCCAAATTCTGGTTAATATTTTGAAAGGATTATTCCCTTGCCAATACAAAGTAGTTCTCTTTAGTCAAAGCCAGGTAAGCCAGAGCTGGCAGGACAGCAAACAGATGTAGGCTAGGAAGAGTACATGTAGTCTGGGAATCAGGGAGAGTGAGACTTTAGGGCATCCCTCCCACGAGAGCAGCGCTGGCCCGCGGGCACCACAAGCAGGCTGGCGATGCAGGTCACTTCATGGCTTTCCTCTGACTTCACCCTGCTCTTCTGTGTGTGTTTTTTCTTAAAGCAACCACACAATATCCTGCAGAAGCGCCTGATGGAGACAAATTTATCAAAATTACGAAGCAGCCGAGGCAGCTGGACTCCGAAGAGTGATATCTCAGCGCAGACCAACAAGCTGAATCAAACCAAACTGGGCAGCTCAGGGAAAACGGAGGACGAGGACCTCATAGTGGTGAGCTGCCAGGTAATAGTCCCTCCCCAGCCTTCTGGGTTTTTTCCCCCCAAATTTTACTTCTGACAGCCTTAAGCTGTGCTCTTGTTCTCCATGTTTCCTGATTAGGGTTGCACTCTACCAGGGCTGTCACAGCTGTGGGGATGCTCTCCCTCTGCAGCTCAGGGCTGCTGTGGCATGGACGCCCACCTGGGTGTCACAGAGAAAACTGGTCTGATGGATGTCTTCCCTTGGACATCAGGGTGAAGGGAGTAGCCAGGCTGGGGCAGCATGCTGAAAGACTGAGGAGTAATTATCCATGGCAAATCCCTGTGCTCACAGTCTATTTGTTTTCTTCAAGTGCCATCCTTCTTTTGTTTCCCCAAGAGTAACTTCACATTTTTCCTCCTTACCCCCACGCTCTTTTGTATTTCCTGCTCTCCACAATATCCCCTCCTGCCTGGGGCTGCCCCTTCTGCTTTCTGCAGGGGCAAATGCTGCCAGGAAGGGCTCAGGATCCAACGCCATGTTGTTTAGTAGCACCACCTTATTCAAAAAGCAGCTCAAGAGCCAACTCTTGGGTGCCTGGGGTGGATGAGGTGATACCCTGCGGGCACTGAGTGTGCGGTGGAGTGGGGATGGGCTGGCGCGAGGAGATGTTGGCATTTCGGCGGTGACCGGTGTGTGCGGAGCGGAGACCCCGGACACTCTGCGCTCATCCCGCGTCCCATGCATCGTCTCTCATCTCTGCTTGCTCTTGCAGTGTGTGGGGAAGGAGCTGAAGGCCGTGGTGGACACCGGCTCGCAGCACAACCTCATGTCGTCTGCCTGCCTGGACAGGCTAGGGTAAATATCTAGCTGGATTTCTGTTTTGTGGGAACTCGTGGCACCTGGCAGCACAGGCAGTGCTCCCGGGGCTGGGGCTTCGCTYATGCCAGCGATGGCCATTCTGGGAGAGAGTGCTTTGGGCTGTGCCCAGGCAAGCCCCTGAGCCTCCTGTTACAACTAAATCCTGGCTTATTTTTAAATGTCCTTGCAGGGACCTGAAATAGAAAGCCACTTGTACCAACCTATTCACCTCTGAGTAAATCCCTTCAGAGGGTTGGATGCATTTGTGTTTTTTCAGTGCCTGCCTGTTTGTCATTCAGTGCCTCGTGAAATAGCTGAAACCGCCCCCCCCCGCCTTCTGTGTCCCCGGGGCAGGCGTGGGGCTGGCTCAGCCCAGCCCAGCCCCGCAGGTCCCCGCTGCGAGGCAGGGACCTGGCTGCTGGGCGTGCTCCCGCTGGCGGCTGCAGCACTCCTGGCCCCAGCACCGGGTGCAAAGCAGCTGTGCAGTTGCGTACATGCACGTGCTCAAAATTTGGTGTCTGATGCTACTCCCAATAACAAATTTCTCCCGGTTGAAGGGAAAGGAAATGTATTTACGTAGTGTTAGAGAGCTGACTGCCAGCCATTTGCAGCAAAACTCACGCTGATCTCTGAGGAGCAGGATCAGGCATCAGCTCACAGGGTATCAAGGAGACTTTGGCACTTTATTGCCATGGAGTTGTCGTTTTTTATTGCCAGCTTGCAGTGATTACACAAAAGCCAATTGCAGTTGCTCCCTGAGCACTACTGCATGGCCCTGAATGAATCGTGCCTGTTTTCTGTCCAGACAGTAATTACTTATTTGCACAACAGTGTTTAGTGGCTGAAAGGTGGCTGTGCTTACTACAAACTTGTCACAAACTGTGGAGCTGCTCAGCCTAGCTTACGGATGATAACAGTGCATTTGGAGGGGTCTCATCTTGCAAGATGCTGTATTGGCTGCTCAACACATCTGAGTTGCACAGCGATGCTCTGTGACAGTTCGCCTGCTCTCTGTGTTACTCGTGTGTCCTGTGTAGTTTTTGCAGCACCAGTCTGCTTCAGCAGTCCCACCCTTCAAAGAGTGCTTAAGAAATAGGTTAGAGCCAGTTTCTGTTCTCAGGTTATGGGGATTCCCTCCTGACTGCGTGAGACCRCTTTTGTAGCCATCAGCCGGACAGCTGCAGTTAAAAGGCCCATGTCCCTCCCCAGTGTTACTCATCAGCAATGAGTGAGCTTTGGTTCCTGCTAGGTGGGACCCACGGACACCGGGGTGTGCAGGAGCCACGTTGTGTGTGCAGGCAGACAGCACGGCCAGAGCGACACCCTGTCCTGCATGCRCTGCCAGCCGAGGTGTGCAGCAGGCAGGGCTGCCTTGCTGGCAGCGTCCTACAGCTCCTTTGCTGTTTGTGTTTGTGGGGACAGAAGCTACAGCCAGATTAACAAAGTGGGTTAAAACCAGGGCTTTGATGCCTGGCTCGCTCTACCGTCGCTGTGGTAGGTCCCGTGCGACAACAGGCACTGCTCCAGGATGTTTTACTTCAAAGCAGTCCAGCGCGTGTGGCAACGATAAAACATGAGTTTTGTTTAAATCCAGCCCTGGAAAGCAGCAGGGAAGAGGCATGCTAGGCGATTTTGCTCGTGTTCCTGCCAGGGCAGGAAGGGCCCTGCGGCGTGCTTTGCCGGCTGCTGCTGCCTGCAGTTGAGGCTCAGCGGCTCTGGGGACGGGCCCTGCTGCTCAGGTCTCTGGGGGCTCAGCGCCTAAAAGCAGCGTGTGTGTGCCCAAGGCACAGGCTCAATTCCTCCCTTCTTTTTTAAAAATCTTTTTGCATCTTGACATGGTGCCGTTTGAGCTCTTCACCTCGCATCTGAGGAAAGCGGTGGGGTTAGCTCGCAGGTTGCTGCAGCATAAGAAATCCCCTGCAGAGGTGTAGGTGCAGCTGTTATGTGAGCAGCTCTGGTCACTGCACACTGCTGGGGACTTCCCACTTTCAAACCTAACTCCAAGATGTGTCACTGCATCATGCATCAGTGGTTCTCCTCGCTTCGCTGCAGTTTCCTGGCCGGCTTTCAGCCATGCATTGCCCACGTGCTATCTGCCCATCCTGGGGTCAGTCTTAGCTGTGATGAAGCACTTCCTTGAAGGTGGCTTTACTCTGTCCCTGCCCGCAGCCTCTCTGCAGCCCTGGTCATGCCTGGGAAAACCATCTGGGTCAGCGGGTGCCGGAGCGAGGAGCCATCTCCAGCTGTATCTCGGCTGTTCAGGTCCTGGCTCCAGCGCCATGGCCTGTGCCCTGTGGCAGGGACAAATGGGAGGAAACAAAGACCACAGCCAAAGACCACATGTCTTCCCTTGAGTGGATAGAGAAGCCATTGGAGTTGACTGCACCCAAAAAAGCCATTCCAACCTGTCTTGGGCCAGAGTAAAGCCAGCTCAGGGCCAAGGGGCTCATAAACTTCTTGATATGTTCCTACTGCGTTTTAAGGCCAGTCCCTAAGGGAAGCGGCAGAGGGGACCCAGCTCCTCTCTGCTACCTCTCCTGGTCCTTGTACCTGCGCTAAATGGCGTGGGCAATCCCCACCTCGGTCCCGGAGCCTCTGCCTCTGAGGGGGGCTGATCCGCCCCGGGACGGATGGACAGACAGACAGACAGACACGCACTACTGCAATGCAGCTCAGCAGAAAGGTACCTCAAATAGCTGAAAAATGATACAGCTTTTATCTGAGGGAGAGATCACTGCCTCAAACTGCCTTTCCATTAGATTCTCATTCAGTTTAAAAGAGAAACTGAAGCTAAATAATTAATCAGTGTTGTCAGACTAGTTCATGGGGCGTAAATAGAAGAAACGACTGTACCTGAGATATCCCTGACACCCTTTTTTTCCTTTTCTCGGGCTGAATGTGATTGATCTGTCCACATTTCCTCTGAATAAACCCAGCAGCAGCACCTGCTAACAAGCATGGATCGGGTGCGCTGCCCCGGCTGTGAGGCATGGGGACACGGTGTCAGCGGCTCCACGGGTGGGAGCTGGAGTGGGGTATCCCTTCCTCACACCCACACTGCATTAGAAGCAATTTGAGATCAGCAGCTTCCCCAAGTCTTGAGGAAATGTAGGAAAAAAGATTCCTCAGGTAAAAAGCAAAATCCAGTAAGGAGCTTTGCTTGGGGCAAGGGCTGACGCGGCCCCAGGGCTGTGTCGTGGGTCATGCTATGGCCTGATGTGGGTGTAGGCTGCTGGCTGTATGCAGAGAATCACAGAAAATCTGCCAAGAAAGCCGCTTTCCAGTAACGGTGTGGTAATACGAGCAAGCTAAGAGCACTTCAGGTGTAAGTACCCTCCGAACGCTGTTTGCTCCTTGCTGGAGCAGACGAACCATGGTCGTTTCATGTCAGAAGTGTTTTCAATGTGCAGGTTAAAGGAGCATCTCAAAGCACTCCCTGGTGAAGACGAGATGGTTTCATTGCCGTACAAGATGAGGGCGATCGGCCAGATCGAGTGCCTCGCCCTCACGGTGGGAGCGATCCCCGTGGAGTGTGCCGCTCTCGTCGTGGGTGAGTGTGTGGTCTCACGGGTACAGGCTGGGGCTCTACTCCCTCTGACCCCGGGGGAAAAATGAAGCTTCAGAAACACATTAAAATTAAAATAGAAATACTGCTTTTCTGCAGCAAAAGTCCCTGTTTGGCCCTTCAGATGGAGGGAGGGAGCGAGGGAGGATGCATTCAGCTGGGCTGTGCTGGCGGCACCAGGCTCGTGCTCTGCCRTGCCGATGGAGCGACTGCTGTGTCTCCCTGCAGGCGCATCCGCCTGCCCTCGTTTGATCATGTTCCCCTCCGGAGTAACTCAGTCCCTTTATAAACAGGGTTTTATTTAGCAGAGCAGCCATGAAGGAAGGATGGAGTCACTGACAAAAAGCATGGGAGAACATTCTGAATGTATAAATCTGAATGTTCCTATTTTTCAGAAGACAGTGAGAAACCCTTCTCCTTCGGGCTGCAGACACTGAAATCTCTGAAGGTAGGGGTTTTCCAGCAGGGCTTTTACCCATGTTGGGGGAGCTGGGACCACTGTGAATTGCAGTTTTCCCTCTTACCTAAAGGCATTTATTCTCTACAGTGTGTCATAAACATGGAGAAGCACCATCTCGTTCTGGGGAAGACGGACAGGGAAGAAATCCCATTTGTGGGCAGTGGCAGTGCTGCRGCAGGAGAGCAGTAAGTTGGTTGGGGGGGTGAGCTGCGTGTGCACCGCTGAGCCTGATGGCAGTGCCCCCCAGCACAGCCACGCGGGAGCCCCCAGACCCTCGCTGCAGGGGAGCGAGAGCTCACCGGCACTGGCAGAAATTGTTTTCATCAGCTCATTTAGTTTTGAAACAGAATCCCTGGCTTTTTCAGCAGTCTTTTTCAGCTTTTGCTGCTTTTTTTCCAGTAAGCATTGTACAGCAAAGGGGGTGTCTGAAAAGACATGCACAGGGAAATGCCTTAGGAAATGTACTTTTTGGAGGTCACTAGGAAGACTCCTTGAGCGCTGCTTTAAGAGTGTTCCCAAACAAACCTTTTTCTGGAAAATATTTACGAAGCAAGGCAAATAAACCCACATGAATGTTTTGCAAGGTGCAGGGGAGAGAGATCCTGCCTGGAGATAACGGTGTTGCCATTTCTCCCCGCGTTGCCCCAGCTGCCCTCCTGCCAGCTGCTCCTGGTGTCCCAGACTTTTTCAGCCTTATCTCCCTATAGAAAGAGAAATCTTTGCTGTCCGCTCTGGTACCTCCTAAACATGTGTAGCTTGTGACGGCTGGCTCTGCAGTTCGGCAGGCAGCAGGCAGAGCAATCCCCCTCCTCGGGGGCTCCTCCTCACTGAGCACTGTGAAAAAGAGGTGTATCACTGGCTCCCGCCTCTGACTTATGAAACCGGCAGGCGCCGGGTGCCTGAGAGGGGGATTTGCACTTGTGCCTCTCCGGCTTCACAGGCAGCACTTGTGGTTGCTCAGCGATGAGCGCTGCGGACACAGCCATCTAAAAAAACATTTGCTCACTGCATAAGAAAGCATCTTTGGCAAATCACGTAGGGCAGCACCTTCTTTAGCTGCCTGTCATGACCAGGCACAGACATTTCGATGTCCTGCAGCCCCTGTGCAGCTCGAGCCTCCTGCGCTGGGCACTGCCGAGCTTGAGGAGCCTGGGCGGGAGCGGGGAAGGAGCAGACCTTCCTCAGCTAATTGTATTTATGCTCCTTGGGGAGTACACAAGGGATGTACGCGCTAGTGCAAGGAGTCAGGACGAGAGCGCGTGTGCACCTGCTGCGTGCCCAGGGCACCCACCCGCCGCGTGCCCAGGACAGCCGCCGGCCACAGGTGCTGCCAGTGCGCGAGCCCGGGGAGYGCCTGGTACAGTGCTGCAGGGAGACCGTGCTGCAGCGCAAAACCACAGATGTTTTCCCTGTCTCCTTTGAAATAGGGATGCGAGAGGCATAGCGTAGTTTTGTCGCTGGTGCGGTGATGAATTATTTCTTGGTACTGCATTCAAGGCCAAATTTTGCTGCCTTTTTTTTTTTTTTTTTTTTTTTTTTTTTCCCATTAAAAACTCCTTTTTTTTTTTTTTTTTTTTCTTCTTTTCTTCTCCCATGAAAAACGCCTATTTTATTGAATGTCTTTTCCTTCCTGTTTCAGCAGTTCGGAGGCATAAAAAGAAATTGAAACACTCTCCCCACACAAGAGCTTGACATCAAAGAAATCCTGTGCAGCTGTTCCAGATGAAACAGCAGCGCACTGCTTTGAAAATATTTATACTAGGCTACAGCTGGAGTAGAGCTAAATGAAATCCTGTTCAGTAGCCAGTAATTTAGAGATATTGTCATGTTTATCTATGGGTTTTGAGAAACAAACGTGTGCTTATTTTCTGGACTTTTCTATATAGTGTCCTCTTTATTACAAACAATTGGGAAAACCTTATGAATTTCTTCTGATGAGAAAAATAATTTTTATAGTGGCCTCGTATGAGTAATTGTATTTAGCTGTGATTAGAGGCTATCAGAATGAAATTTTTATTAATGATTTTTCCAGGGGCTAAGCATTTATATTCACTTAATTGATATTGCCACATTCAAATGGCCATTACCAGGAAGTTACTCAGAGTAAAATGACAATGCTAATACCACCTAGGAATTATAGCTCATCCTGTTAGCATAGTATTGTTGCCATGTAATTAGGGATGCAACTGCTGGCTTGATGAGAAAGAGCAATTACAGAATTATTAATGGGTTATAGGCTTCTCTGCAGTGGCGTGGCGGAAGTTCAGAAACAGAGTTTGGGAGGGCTCCCGGGGTGATCTCCCGCAGCCCCCAGCTTGCTGTGGGGTTGGCGCCGGCACAGGGGCAGCCCACCGTGGCACTGCCTTGCTGGGGCTCGAAACCCCCCAAGGAGGGATCCTCCGGGCAGGTCTCGGCTGCCTTCCTAGCAGGAGTAGTCAGGAAAATTAATCATCGTATTGAGCCAAAAAGCAACAAACAAGCACAAAAGTATGTTGTCCGGAAAGCAGCAGACACAGAGCCTTGTTGGTATATCAGGAACCAAATGGCCCCAACATGCCCTCAGTTGTCCCCTGTGGCCAGGACTGGTGCCTCCGCCTGCCCGCCCAGCACCCAGCCTGAAGCACCAGCAGCACCCGGGCTACGCGCTGGTGTGGGTTACCGACTCCAGTTGGACTTTAGTGTTGCTGCCAGAAATGCCATATTTTTTATATCTATTTGCAGATTGCCTGGGATCTTAAGTACAACACTAACCTTGATCATCCTCAGGGCAGGTGGGAGTTTTCGCCAGGACAAACATTTCATTCGGTGTTACTGTTCTGTAGCAGCAGGGTTGCTACTTCACGTGCTGCTCGCTTGCAGACCAGAACAAACATACGGTATTGCTTGGGGGAGCCTGGCCTCGTACAAAAGCAGCCTTCTAGATTTTTAAAAGCTAATGGGAATTAATTACTGTCATCTGCTGAAGAGGCATCTTTAAAATTCAGAATAATATCCTTGTGATGTTGTGTATCTGCTGATGGCCAGTCCCACTGCAGCTGGATCTGCAAGGGCCAGCTGTGTGCCACAGGAACGGGAGCGCTGCTCCGGCAGCTCTTACTTAGCAAAAGCCCTTTGGCCCTAGGCAGGCGCAGGCTGCAGCGCGGCTCAGCTGGGCTGTGGGGTCTCCTACGGGATCCAAGCGGCCGCTCATGCACTTAAGGCTCCCCGCAGACATTAATGCACCAGGCATCCCGTGGTGCATAGCATCAGCTGCAAGCACTGACATTGTCACTGGCATTTACACTAAGGAAATGTCTCGACAGTCCTGGGCGAGGACCAGTAACTCTTGTCACCTCGTGGCCAACGGCTCAGGCCTGGAGCCTGTTGCACGAGCCAGGCTCCTGCCAGCTTTAGCTGGTCTGTGCCCAGTAACGCCATCTCATGCCTGCCATGGCATCTAAGCTGGAGCTTTATCTCCTGCAGTGGGTTTGAACCTCTTTTCAATATTGAGTATGACTAGCAACTCTGAACTATCTGTATTTTGAGCTATTTTCTATTTTGATGATAAGTTTCAGTGCTTTCTCTACATACAGTATTTTATATAACACACATATACAGAGAGAGTGCGCTATTTACAGGGTTGGGCTGCCCAGGGCAGTCCCACTGATGTGTTGTAGAAATATTTCACTAAATATGAAATATATTTGATTATTTTATATGCTATGAGTTTGGTATTTTGGTAGTTCTTTCTTTCTGTGCTTATTACTGTGCTAAATGTCAAATTAAATCTAAATAAAGTTACATTGTTATTGCTGTTTATTTGCTTGTACCCTGGCTATGCTGGTTATTTGTTTTCAGTGCACTCCTCTGTTGAGAACAGGAGTTCATTTCACTCTTTACTCTGGTGGGGCTCCACAGTGCTTTTGTGCTTCTGTCAGGAATTGCTATCGGACCGTACAGAGAGCGGCAGTGGAGACGCGCTAATCAGGCAGGCTAAATGGCATACGGCACTTGTGGTAAAATGTGAGCATTTGAAATCCCAGCCTTTTGTTGCCATGCATCTCCCTCCCAAAGGAGGTGTGAGGTCCTGCTTGTGCTGCTTCGAGTTTTACCCTTTGGAAAGCTGAGTTTGTTTCTGCCGTGTTTGGCTAGCTCGCTGGGGCAATGCCAGCCAGTGTAGGGGAATACGAAGGCGACTTTGTAAACTTCATGAAGCTAGGAAAAGAAAGTGGTCAGAGCAAAAGACAGGTAAGGCATGCATGCAATAGCTATGCAACCACAAACAGAAGAGCAGAAGACTGAGATCAGAGTCTTCCTCAAAGCTTTGAATGTGGATTTAGGGGCTTGCTGTCTCTGCCCAGGTAGTCTTTAGGCTGCTTCAGCAGTAGCAATGAGAAATTATCCTTTTACCCACTCAAAAGTCCCACAGCAAAAACCTTTGGTGGAGCAGCAATACTTCAAGACCCGTAAAAGTGGCTCTCCTCAGCGCTGGGCTGCCTTTCTCTGAGCACGGAAAGAAAACAGACTCCAGCAATAAAATGGAGAAAAAATGAGGAGGATAAACGTACAGGCAAAAATAACTTCTTATGCTTCCTGGAGTGGCTACAGGTTTCTAGACTTACTCAGAGTATTCCTGATGCTAGAGAGCAGAGTCTTAGCACACGCAAATGAAAAATAAATAGGCAAAATTTCGTCCCTTCTGCACAGAGCAGGGCTAGCCCTGGTGCTGGTGGCCTTTCAGAGGTGGCTCCTGTGAGCAAGATGCTCTATAAGACAGGACAGCTGCTATAGGAGACAGGCACTTACCGCAGTCTAGAGGGATTATAGACTATGGGAAGTAATCTCAGATCTCTGTGTCTACGCAAGCACTTGCATGGCCACAGAGGTAAATGGTAAAGCAGCTGAGTGTTGCAGACCAGCTCAGCAAGCCCTGGGTGCTTGCTCCTGCTTATCTCCAGCACAGGCGTATGCCTATGCACCTTTGGCAACCTCTCCCTGACATGAGTTTGCAGGAAGCCTGGGCATGGTCCCACAACTGAGGGACCTCCTGCCTCTTGGCAGAAAAGGGCAATGCCTGAAATGATCTGGGATGAGAAGGACTCAGGAGATAAAAAGGCAGCTGCAAGCGGATGTTATGAGAAGCCCCTGGGGTGGCGGAGGGTTTTGTTGAATGATTTATGCCCCAGCTGGTGAATGCTGTCATGCTGCAAACAAACATCTCACAGATGAGGACAAGCACAACCCACCTCAGGCAGCCTAAGGGAAAGTGAGCCAGCTGCTCCTTGGCCAAAGGGCTCCCCAGCACTATCGCTTGTGCTAATGTAGTCAGCAAAGTGCTGTGAGACAAAACACCTTTGTCCCCTCCAATGTCTTGTCTTCATTTGGTCATGCCTAAAGCAGAGATGAAGCACGCAAAGAGGAAGACATTAACAGGAGCCTTAGCAGGTCCATYGCAGCGCTTCAAAAGCTGGTGGAACGTGCAGGATCTTGATGCTTGGGCTCCTGCAATTATGATGGCCCATGTGATTAAGACATCAACGCTTGCTGAAAACTAGAGATCTGGACAGCTGGTGGAGAGTGGCTGTCAGGCTCCCAATTCATGTCTATATTTCATTGTAAGTGATGCACCCGAGGCCACGCGGGCAGGCAGTAGCAGAGGAGGGGCTGCGGAGTGGGGCTCTCCCCGTGACCCCACCACCTTCCTCTCCACATCGGTCCAAGCAGCTATGGAGCTGACCATCCAGTTTAACTCTTTCTGGGCTGGCCGCTCTGCAGCAGCGCGTGCTGCTGCTCTGCGTGGAAAGTCAGAGCCAGGAGTAGCTCTTCAGCAACATTATTCACATGCATTTTGTATCCTGCTGAGATTCACCAACCTTTTTTCATCGCCTCTGCCAGCAGAGCAGCTGATTAGATGAGACCCACTGGGGCATCTCTCCACAGCTATCTGCAGGGTAATCTGTTATCTAATAGTTCTCTAGGGAGGTCCTTTTTATGGGCTTTTCTATTACTGTTTTGCTGATGATAATGTGATGCTCAACATGTTGTGAAAACAAATCTTATTCGTATGTCTCACAAGCAAATAACTAGATGACTTATTTCAATATAAACATACGTTTTAGGGCTGTACATTGCTTGGTTTATTTTATGGGGCAAACATCAGTTGAGGTCTGTATTGCTTTATCACCTGCTCGCTTAATAGATGGAGGTGAGGTATTGGGTTTCCATCAATTGAAAGTCTGCTCCTTTTCGAAGCTGAGTTTTCTCCTTTTTCCCTTTTTCATGGGCTGTGCACTGCTAGGGCTAGCTCAGCCATGTGCTGGTCTCTTCCTCCTCCTCCTCCTCTGTTAACAGAGGAATGACACTGACAAAAGGCTACAGACTCTGGAGATGACACTGTAGGTATCGGTGACATTTCACTAGAAATGGCATTGCTGAAAAGGCAATTGATTTAATGATTTCGTTACTAGAGCGGCGCTGCCACCACTTCCCCAGGATGAGACTTCATCACTCTCAAAGTGGGTGTGAAGATAGTCAACAACCTAAAAATACCAGGAGTTCAGGAATAACAGGAAGCCACAGCAGCGGGAGAACTAGCTGGGGGGACGCTGCAGGGACTTCCTCTCTTTCTTTTTTTGAATGCGGCAGGATCGATGCCTGGGGCTTGTGAGAGAGCGATTGGCACAGTGGCTGCCCCTGCCATGAGATGCGGTTGGACTCTCCAGAAAAGCATCTCGGCTCGCACAAGGGGAAGAGGTGCAAAGCTATGTGCTCATTAAATGTAAAACCRCCCAGCATCCTAGAAACAGGTGGTGTATCTGCAGAAGGTGGGGAGCTCTTAATGCCGCTTCAGCCTTGCGTGTCTCACCTCTGCTGTCCATGTGTCCCGCCGCGGGCAGTGGCAGGGCCAGCACTGATTTACTGCTCACTTCCTTTCACCTCTCTTTCTCAAAGACCAGGAAAAACAACCTCCTCCCTGCAGTGGACGTGCAGACAGTGCTACTGCAAGCGAGGAAACCGCTACCACCCCGAGGTGCCTTTGGGGGGTTCACTGCCTATGGGGCTGGCACAGCTTGCACTGGCCCCGTGCCCTGCGCCGTGGTGTCCAGCAGCACTGCGCTGCTGTTTGTGCCTGGCTCGGCCGGGCTGGCCCATGCTGCAGCTGCAGGGACCATGCTGGGGCGCAGCGGGCTGCAGCATCCCTGTGCTCTTGCTAGGCAGCAGCCCCACGGATGACATGGGGGGTGCGGAAACCCACCCCTAGCTTGGTGGCAGAAGAAAGGCAGCAGTTGCTCCTCCCAAGGGAGGACTAAGAAAGGGCTGTCAGAAGACTGGGGTGAGAGACCTGGACCCAGCCAGCTAAAAACTCTCCCTGCTGTAAGGAAATGCTAGGCTGTTACCTGCAACCCCATGGTGCACAGCTGGCCACCACGTTTTCCAGACCTTGCCAGCTTGGGAGCATCTCAATGGCAATGCCAGCAAAGGCAGTATTGAAAAATACTGCTTAAGGGAAAGAGTAGTGTTGAGACCTATGTTCTCAATGAGAAAAACAATATATTTTAAAGTGTTGCTATAAACCCCAGTCCTCTGTTCCTCCACAAACAGATCAGATGGAGCAAGGCAAGCAATCAGGCACTCGATGGCTGCAAAACACACTGAGTCATGGAGAACAAGGGCAAACAGGCTCCATCTGAGAAACTCTGCAACACCAGATGGCACTGGCTATTAATTTGAAAAGAAGAATGTAATTGGGGGTGAATCATTGGTCTTCCCTGGATCACAAATCCCAAACCCACTTCAAAATACCTGGGTGGAAGGCAAAGCCCAGCACAAGTGCGTTGCAGCCCAGTGACCTGGTTTTATCCAGGCCAGTAGAGATCAGGACATATGGAAAATGAGCAGGATTTTGCCACTAGCCTTTTCGGGTGCTGGCAGAGAAGGAGAAAACCCATAATCGGGCAAAACATGACTTGGAGCTGGCGTAACAGGGAAACTGGGTCTCCAGAGTGCAGACGTCTGAGAATCCAGTGAAGTGGGTCTGCTGTGAGTGGTGCCCTGGGAAGGGCTGTTTGGCCTTCTGACTTGACAGGTTGAGAGAGGAAATCTGTGGATTTTAAGCTCCTTCTACTCACAGAGAGCTCCTCTCCTGAAAGCATCGTGATGCTTCTTGGTTTAGGCTTCAATGACATTTTTCGGATTGACTTTCCAGGCTAACAGAAGGGGAAAATGGGCTCTTGTTCCTCCAGAAGGAGACGACAGTATATTTTTAAAAACAAATTATGTATGAGGGCTAATTAACTTGGCATTTAGAGCTTAGCATTCTCCTAGATAAATTTGCTCCAACTGAGACCACATTTTGTTTCAGGGAAGCTTCTGCCTAGCATCTCTTTCCTCCTGCTGCTTCGTATGCTGTGATATTAAGGTCACAAGCCATCTTCCAATGTTCTGTTCAGTGCCTTCCAATTAAGTAGAGTAAAGCGAAGATCCCAGGTACGGTTTAGCTGTGAGGACTGAGGCGTCTCTCAGTGGGGCTCCTTATGGTCCTGGTCAATGTTTTAACAGCTAGAAAGAGCCTAGTGGGACAGGCTCCTAGAGAAGCTTGCTACAGAGCAATGATTTAACCGGTGGAGATGCTGTTCTTTCTGCTCACCATAGAGAGGAGCTTTGAAAAGGTCATACTAATGAGGGGAAGGAGACTATGTAGGTGAGGAATTTAACTCCTCCTCTGGTGCTAAGGCCTTGCCAAATAATTTGCTCTCTGAGCATGCTGTGGTTACGGTTAGCAGGCTGGGGGGACGGACAGCCCGGATGCATGGGCAGGATGGGCAGGCAAAAAACCTCTTGTCCTTGCTGCTGCAGGCCCCCCAGGTCCCTGCCATGGTGTGCAGGACACACTCATCAGCAACCTGTCCCACCACAGGAGCTCCAAAATCCTGTTTGCTTGTGCTGTGCATGTGCTTCAGGGCTATGTGGCACAACAGGGCAGCACTCGCTCCACTCAGTAGGGAGGCACAGCTGAAGAAAGAAAGCCTAAGCTTGTTTCRACAAGGGGCGGTGACTTTATGTTGACATTATTTGGGTGTTATTTAACTCTCAGCAAAGTCCTCCTCCTCCTACCAAGATCATTTTCCACCCCAGGGAGTATCCCCTGCCCTCAGGAGAGCATCCGACAGTGTGCTACTGGGAATTCATGCATTATCTAAGTAGTTATCGTAAAGAAGGGAAAATGGGTTCACCTGTACCTATCCAGAGAGCAACTGAGCACAGTGGCAGCTGAAAAAAACCTGCTTGGAGAAAGCTCTAACATAATGAATCACCATAGTCTGTATGAAGGGGGAGTTAATAGGATGCTGTCATTCAAAAATTGTGTTAGAAGATGCTGATGGCAATGAGCCCACATCAGTTGCTCTCCCCGCACTTCCGCTCTCTGCTGTCCCAAATCAAATTAAGGTGATCCAGATGTACCTCTTATTGCTTTAGGAGAAAAATATGGCTTATTTTTTCCTGAGGGTCACAGGTAACTAATGCAATACAGGCCAGGCACGGCAAAGGTAAAGCCCCATCCTCAGCGGTGTGAACCGCCATGGTCACAGTGAGATCAGTGGGCTATCCCCAGGGCCCAGCTTTGGGAGAGAAAGTCTCAGGACTCTCCTTGACAGGATGAAGGGATAAAATGCACCAACCATAACACTGGTTTGTGGGAGGGCTGCAGGTCTGCAGAACTACGTGCTCACGTGCAAACAGAAGCCTTGAACTTTTTTCACTCTTTTAGATKTTCTTCTCTTAATTTTTAAGCCTTAATTGACACATCTTCAACTAACAAGGTCAGTTATTCACTTTCCCCACTATTCCCACAATACCAAACTATAAACATAAGCGGTGGTGGTGGGTAAACAAACAAACAAACCCAAAAGACATGTACACAAAACCCAAACAAAACATTCAGTTGTAAATCCCAGAAGYTCTAATCAGGGCTCCAGTATATTAAACATGATACAAACAGAATGGACTCAGTGTCCAGCTTTTGAGGCTGGTGAGTTAAAATTAGGGCAACTTGGCTAGTGAAGAAGACAGGCAGGATGGCAAAAGGAAGGACATGAGGTTTTAGTAGAAATAACTGTGTGCTAAAATAATCCATAAGAGGCTGGTGTTAATAACCAACTCTCCCCACAGCTCTCCTGCGTGGAATATGCTGCCTACCCGAAAGCCCATCACAGTTGCATTTAGGTGGGCGTAGAAGAAGCCTCCCAGGAAGCGTTGCTCAGAGTGGACTGCCTCCAGTTAAGTCCCACTCTATAGGAAGAAAAGCAAGGCTACGTATTTAGTAGAATCACCTGCATGTATTTATTGACCTCTGCAGAGATCATGGCTGCTCGGCACCACTAAACCACAGGCTGGCCCAAACAGCTTTCAAAAAAAGCCACCCCACTCTGTTTGAAAAAGGCTCCAAACTTTGATCTTTTTCTTGATGCAGCAAAGCTCCTTTCTGCCCTTGAGCTGAGAGAAGCGGGTGCTCTCGTCAGGCAGAGGACAACCAGAAGCACATCTCAGAAGCACATGATGTACTGGGCTCTCTGGAGACTGCTAATGATGTTTGATTAATTTTCCTTATCAGGGTGAGCAATCTTTGGGCTCTCTCTGCATCTGTCTTATTTAGAGTTCTCTTTTCTTTCTTAGTTAAATGGCAGCTTCTACAGACAGTGATCTAATTGTTCTTCAGCACCTGCTTGAAGCTGTCCAAGTTAAGGATGGACATTGTGTGATTTGCAGTACACGTGATTTGGTCTTTAAGGCTCAGATCAAATAAAATGGAATAGCAGATTAGCAAGTAAGTGAATGAAGTGGAAGGTAATGTGCAGGCTGATGTTGGAGGTCACAGAAATGCTTGGGCTGGACAACACTGAATTATGGTCCAAATCAAAATATGCATGTTGCAGTCACCAAGCAGCAGGACAAACAGCCTTTCAGCAGATACCCTGAGCTCATAACGTACAAACTGCTTTCTGTCTACCAGGGCAACAAGCTTTTGCACTGGATTTTATGCCAAGTCTTTGCAGTGCTATAAAACTCAGATGCAGCAGCCAGGGCACAATGAGTTCAGTTGCTGCTGCTGGGGCAAATGCCCAGAATGGGTTATGTGCTGTCACCTATGGGCCTGTCAGCATCCTCCGATGCGGTGCAGGGAGCACCTCATGCTAAGCCCTGTGAGGGTGAACCCGGCTCCTGAGTCGGCATCATGCAAGCCTTTCGAGCCACAGACAAGAGGTGCAAGGTGAGGGGTGCTCAGAGGAGTGTGGTCGGAGGAAGAGTGCATAGGCTCCGGCTTACTGATGCAGCCGCAATGCTCTCTTATGGGCACTTGCCGCTCCAGAACATCAGAGGTGGTAAGTCAGCCCATTGCTCCCGCCTCAGAAAAGCTGTCCTTGGTAGGGCCATGGCCGTGCCAGGACAGAGCATTTGCCAGCCCCCAGGGTTGTTCATGTGCCGGGAAGGGGATAACCTTGTCAGTGTTCAGCTGCAAGTTCCTCTCAGTCGGGCGGGCTTGGAGAAGCCTCTTTGTGGGCTCCAGCCCTTTGGTGAGTCCCAGTAAGGATCCCAGCCCTTTCTTGGTTATCAAGCCTAATTTTGATTCCCTCCTATCTGGATGACAACATGCACTCGTTGAGGCAAATACTGAGCAACTGGGAGTGGTACAGCCAAAGCCACAGACTGAACTCTTGGTCTACATACAAAAAGCAAAGCAAACTTAGAATCTGTACTGGAAAAAATGTTTTAAAATATTTTTAACTTAGAAAAAAAGAATACCATCCTCCAACTCACTATAGCACTGCACTGGACTGGCAGGCAGGAAAACTTAGCTCACTTTCCTCCACTGCCACCCAGCCTCAATGCCCTGAACTCATCTTTACGCTCCACATTTCTCATCTATACAGCCAAAAGCATCAGCTCCAAAGACTTCTGCCTGGAGAGCTGCTGGCTTGACTGATCTGTATTTGGYCCTTGTGAAGGCCTTGCTCTTGGGGTGCTCCCAGGAGGCATACAGCTTTTGGAGGATGGGCAGGATGAGGCTCGCCCCCAACAAAAGCAGATCTTCCTCTCCACAATAATTAGTCCAAGCAACTCCTTGCCTTCTACTACATGAAATCAGGAGTTACTTGAAGTGCTGTTATATTTTAATTCACTTCAACATACACAGAGAATCAGGCGCATTGTACCCAGCACCAATGAAAACAAATACAGTCCCTGGAGCAAAGACAAAAGTCATTCCCGATTACATTACCGAGCAGCAGCGCGCAGTGTAAAATGGCAAACCAAACTCAGCCATCCTCCCAGTGTTTGGGTGGTGGAAAACTTAATACTCGCTGCTCTGACAATCAAAACATCGCTATTTCAAACAGACCTTTTTTTCCTTGTAAAACACTTTTTGCTAATTGAAGGAAGAGGCGTTGTCTGGGGTTGAAAGTTGCAGCCTGGGCATGGCTGTCGGATGTGATGAGGCAGTTGGGTGGGAGCTCGCAGGGAGCTGCTTTGCAGGGTGTTGTCATGGGAACAGAGCAAGTAGGGCATCCGCCATGCCGCGTCTTCCACACAAACTCTGGCAACGTGGTGGCATAAAATCAATGCCGTTCAGCAGCACTAGGAGAGCCAGCTATTAGGTTGTCTCTAGTAGAGATTTAATCTGAACGAAACGCAAAGGCCAGAACCTCCCTTTGTGTGAAAGTGGTGTCACTCTTCTGATCTGAATGGAGCAAGACTTTACGCCAACCAAGTGAGCACCTAGGCACAGACATCAGAGCAAAAGGACTGACATTAAAAATACCTGATGGAACCACAATTTCTTCTAAGAACTCTCTGAAATAAGGTCATGTTAGAGAACAGTTACTGAGGGCCTTGTTTACTTAGACAACTTCACTTGATTTTCACTGTTTGTGCACATTTTAACAGCCTATGAATTTGGCATCCATAATGATTAATGGCAGAAGACAAAGGGTTGAGCGTGGTGTGTACGTCACCACGGCATACAAACTAAGAATACAAAATACTGCCATAGTGTCAATATTTGTGGTCATCTGAAGTATCTGACTCCCTTTGCACAATGCTGTCTTTGAATGCAACTTACCTCCTCTGTGCAGGTCTACATATGTGGAATTATTAGAATTTTCTTTATGTTTATAAGAAATACCTTGTGTGATACTGTGGTTGCCAGGGATAAGTAATGGTTAAGAATGGTTTCCTGGGTAAACAGAATACGAAGATTCCTGCTCTTGCAGTTATAAGGGATGATGTATCTAAAAAAAAAGAATATTGTTAATGTTATACCACAGAGACCAGTAAAAGTAGAATCAAATGCAATAGGTAAGCCAAGATCTGAGAAAGATTGAAAATGCTAACTGAAAAAAGGTTAAAAGAGCAAAACTCAATTCATTGCCTCCAAGCTTTCATTTTATCTTGCCCAGGTCTGCTGACAAAGTAAAGAGCTCCTAATTAAAGCAGGCATCTGCAGTGTAACTGCATTGCTGCTGCTGACCCAGGCCAGCGAGGTGCTGAGTGTATGCTCCTCATTTCCTATCGACACCGAAGTGTGAATGAGGGGGCCCACATCCATCCAGGGCTCGCTTGATGTGTGCTTTGGAAAAGTGACCAAAATAGCAGGCAAGGGAAGAAAATGGAGCCAACGCATGGAGGGGTTCCCAGTTTACTTGCTGAGGTTATTGATTAAAGCCCCTCTGCTTAGCAACAAGTTTGAGAAAAGTAATGATAAAATTTACCGCAAAAAGGCCTGTAGTTGTATTGTAATCATAGTCTTGCATGGCCTTTAACATATCTCTCCCTGACTATGGTTCTTCCATGCAGGTTGCAGCAAAGGTTGGAATGAAATGGCTGGCACTGGGAAGAGCATGTTCTGGATTCATAGTGACTTGACTTTTAGTGCTGATCCCTTTGAATACAAAACAGGGAGCATGGATTTATTAGAGTAATCCCAGTGGATTACTCTGTATGGGGAAGAAACTGTGCGTCCTTTTTGGGCATAGTTGCCTCCATGCAAACATGCCTCTGGCAAAAGCTCTTCTGGGGAGAAGAAAACGGAGTACAAGACAAAGCATGTGGAGCAGTGCCGACCTTGTCTCTCCCATGGGCAATGCATGCAGGGTGCCCGAGGTCCTGCCGGGTCAGGCCTGGTGGAGGCTGTTAATAAATTTTGGATTAAATAAACAAATGCAGAAGCTGTTCTTCACGCTGCAAGGGATGAAGTCAGAGTTGTGGACTGACAGATCATAGTTAACTAGCTGAAGCCCCCTTCTCATCTACAAGCTGCTGTTCCTTGTATTTGCAGCACATCTCCTTTGCTGAAGGAAGGGACGTGCACCAGGAATTGCACTGATAAAGCAYGACATATGTCACTAATTGAAACCAYACACCAAACACGGCATGCTCCCTGTGCATGCGATATGGGGAGCCAGCTAGTACTAACAAAGCGCTCCAGTGTGCGAGAGTACCGACTGACCTTTCATTAACAAGAAAGGGACCTTGAACTCTTACAGCCCGCAGAAAAGTCAAGAGTGGATTAACTGAGACAGAAAGATAAAACAGATGCAGAGCTCTTTCAGCATTTCCCTCCATTTGCTTCATATCATAAATATCAATACAAATATAGAAATACAGAGGTAAACAGTTTGTCTAGCTTGTCCTTTCCATATGCATATATTTCTGTTGTGAAAGGCTTTACGTAACTTCTAACAGCAGATTGCAAAATAATGCCTCGGTTATGGAAGGAAGCCACCAGCCATTACATTGCATTACTGTAATGTAATGGGTCTCTGAGATGAACTATATTTGGAAAGCTTGCTTTTATTGTAAACCTTGTACCCCATCCACTCCCCCCAGCATCAATTGCTCTTTGCRTTCTCCAGAGACCAAAGACCACAAGGCCAGAATAGCAGCTAGACCTGAACAGAGCCACTGGGGTTTTGGCCCAAAACAGAACTCAAGAAACAAAACTGTGCTGTTTATTTTAAGGGATGCAGTAGCAGTGACAGAACATATTCAAATGGAGGCTGATGACCGATCTGCTGAAAGGTGAATTTCTCATTAGCCTAGAGCAATTGACATTGTAATTAATTGCTTCCCACACTTCTTCGCTAAGTAGAGGCTGCTGTAATAACAAGTGCTGCCATCATTTTAATTTTTTAACTGAACATAGGGAATAGACAAAAGACAATCTTTATTTACTTTGTTTTTCTTTTTGTGCAAATGTCACATTGCTCTCATGTTGGCAATGGTTGCAGAAGTGCTGATTCAATTACTTATTTACATAATCCCTTCAGATTTTTCTTTTACATCATTGTTGATAATGAAAAGATTTTCTCAGCTGAGAAAAGGAAGGGAAGCAGGCAAGTTCTGAATGTGAATAGGCTGAACTGACATAAAAAGATGGTAATTTGCATTAGTAAGAAATAATCATAATGCAGATGATTAAAATTATGGTAAATACTGTCTGCCCTACCTGCCCTGAGGAATATCCACCCCATGACAGCGAATGTCCTTTCAGCTGCAGAGTGCAAAGCACCCTACACAAATTGTTTGATGCAGCACAGTAGAGTCCAATGTTATTACCACTTAGTTATTTCAGCATAAAGTTATTTTACAGGGAAAAGGTTTTAAAATATTCTTATTCGCATGTGAATCAGTGCAGCACAGTAAGGAGGAGCAGAGACACGGCTTAGTGCACTGTTGGCTACAGGGATGATGCCACTTTTGGAAGGTTCCTGTGACAGGAAAAGAAAAGCAGAAGCCCGCTCTGCATGTAGAGTGCCTGGAAATATAAAGCTTTTTATAAGCCATTTTTATAAGATGACTGAGCAGAAAAGATATGCCCCTGGAGTGGCTCCCCTGCCCAACACCTGGGAATGCACTGCCTGTGCTGTGTCCTTCATTGCATAGTCTTGCCTTTTGCTCCCGAAAGCCCTGCTCAGGCTGTGCCCCAATGGCCCAGGGGGGTTTGCTGCACCCCACAGCTCACCCCCTCTGTGGGATGGAAGCAGGATTTTGCCGTCCCCAGAGCCTCAGAAGCAGAGCCTTTGAATGATCAAAGGGACTGCCAGCAGCTCTCGGGGGGAACTAGTTGTGTGAGTCTTGATGATGGAGACAAATACGACAGAAGCTACAAAATTGTAAAAAGCTCACTTCTAATTCAACACAGTGCACTGATATGAAAGCATAAAGTTTAGCTTCGAGAGGCCAGCGCGTGGTTGCAACTCTCAAAACAAACAAATCTTGTTATTAAAGTACATTCTATATCATTTTAAAAAAGCAAATTACATGTGAGAGCTCGGCTCTGTTAACTTGAAGAGTGTTGGTCTGGTAAGGACTGAGCTGCACGCCACTAAAGCTCGGACTCCACAGATAAACTTTCCAGAGCTCTTTTGAAGATGAAACCCATCTTCAGCCCTTCAGGAAGATCAGATAGCTGAAGAGCCGCTATAAATAGGGCTGTTATCGTCAGGGCAATCATTTAATCATTTTTTTCCTTAAAATCACCCTTCCTTTGCATTTTTAAACTTTTTTCCTTGTTTGTTTGTTTGTTCGTTTGTTTTTTACTGTGGTTTAACAGTATTGCTTCTGATACTAGTGTGCTGACAAATAAATTTAAAAAAAAAAAACCTACAAAAATCTAAATGTTAAGATAAAAACTTCCAGTACTTTTTTTTAATAATTCATCCAGAAGTTTGGCTTACTAAATCACTGCTTACTGTTTTCTAGGGGAAGAATGGACTCATCTTCTAGAAGAAGTAATTTTTACCTCCTGCAGCACCGAAAGCCTGTGGCTCACAAGCTCCCATTTCTTTTTTTGGTGTCCCTGGATTTGAGGGAGCTCCAAGACTGGGGTTGAAGGTCCCAAAGGCCATTCCAGCCATCTAAAAAAAAGTGCATTTATTACCTGTGTATTAGAACTCTTTGAGTGTGTTAGAAAATTAGTCTAATCAGACTTTCTATTAGAAATCCTTTCCTACACTGAGCTCTTCCACATGCAGTGATGCCTCTGGAACTGCACATTATTTACTTCAGCTCAAAACTCGAGCCTTGTTTTTCTAAAAATTCAGCACGTTTTTCAACTCAGCAGTCGATTCGCCCATCATAGACTATAAGCGTGGGTGGTGAGGAAGACACAGAGCCACCTTCACGCTTCAAAACACTTTCATTGCAGATACAGCCATTAAACAGACAAATTGTTTGGCTAAGGCTGAAACTTGATGTATGCTCATTATACTCTGCTGGCAATTTTCCCTGAATTTTAAATAAAGGTGTTTTGTTTCCATAGCAACTCAAGATCCTTTCCCGAGATGCCTGATGTACTGTTAGTATTACACAACTCGCTGTATTAAAACAAAGTGTAATAGCACAACTGAAAAGTATACTATATCTAAAGGATTACTTTAGTTCCTGTGAAATTACAGCCACTTACTGGGGGTTGGGGAAGGAGAGAGGGAATAGAGCAGCTTTTGACGACGTACAGTGTTGCTACTTAGCAGTTTAGGACAATGGATATAAGAAAGACACAAGGTATAAAAAAGAGGAGTGGGAATAAATGGGCTGAATCACACAGCCTGCTGTTCCTCTGTGAAGTGYGTCAGAGAAGCTGAAATGAGTCCGAGTGGTTTCCCCGGCTGGGCTCGAGCACTTGCTCAGCACCGGCTCCCGTGCAAGGGACAGGCTGGATCCAGCCCCAGCAGCATCAGCTGGGTTTGGGGGCTCCTGCCCAAGTAGGGAAAACTTGGAAACTGCTTCATCTGCCAGGTCTCAAGGGTCTACAGCTGGAAACGCTGCTTCTCACCAACGTTGACTGCCCTCTGAAAGAAGGTGAACACTGCTCTTTGGTGGCAATAATTAACCACCACACTACAAATAAGGAACATTGCTGCATTTTAGAGACGTTTTCTCAGAGAAACGTCTGTCCATCTGTCTATAAAATTTATTAAGATTTATATAAATTGCCCTTGTACGTTCAGGTATGGAAAAACTGGGTTATCTGCAACTTGAACGTCCCGTTTAGAGTGCTACTTACTATCACTGAGCGAGCGCTACGGAAACGGTTACTGCATTTGTTGGCCTATGCAAAACGGCTCCTTCGCTTACTCTTGTATGCTCCCCGCTATGTTATTGTGAGGGGGTCACCCGGGCTCGGGATGCCACCACGCTGCCGACACCCGCGGGCAGGAGCCGTTAGAGCTGTGGGGACAGGCGGGTAACGGTCACACCGGGCCCGCCGCCGTTGGGCGCTCGCAGCCCTCGGGGCAGCAGGCCCCGCACCCCGCACAGCGGGCGTCTGGCCGAAATCCCGGTCCGGCCGCAGCGCAGGCCTGCCGGAGGCCGCCCTCCACGGCCCTGCCCGCACGCCGTGCCTGCCCCGCCTCGCGGGGGACCGGATCCCGCCTGGGGCCGGCCGGCACGCACGGACACGCCCTCTCACCCCGGAACCACCCGGCGCCGCCGCCGTTCCCGTGGGGGCCGCCATCGCGGCCGGACGCCGCCTCACGTGAGGCCGCCGGAAGGCGGAAGTGATGGCGGCGGGCGCTGGGGGGCCGGCGGCGGCGGCGCGGCGGTGATAAGCGGTCGGGGCCCGTCATGGCGGCCCACTGCGGGGGCTGGGTGCGCCTCTGCTCGCTGCTGGYGCTGGCCGCTCTGGCGGGGCTGGGCGCTGAGGCCAAGGTGAGCGGGGCGGGGGGGAACGGCTCACGGTGGTACTCCCCGCCCCCCCTTCCCGGTACCGGGGCCCTCCGCCCCGCCGGTCGCTCGGTGCCCCCCGGTCGTTCCATACCCCACCGTCGCCTCGGCCTGCTTTAGGTGGAGGCCGGAGCCGGGGGTTTCGGCCGGGTACCGCCCTGCATCGCTGCCGCCCCGCGGGCTCCAGGAGCGGGCGGCGGCGCCGGCTGCGCGGCGCTTCCCGCGGGGCAGCCGGGAGGAGCAGGGCCCCTCTGCCTGGCGTCGCCAGTGTCGGCGCCAACCTTAGGTTTGTAGCAATTTATGTAGTTTTGACGCGGTGCCCGGGGACGCCGTCACGCAAAACTACAAGTGACAGTCACGTATTCGCTGAGAAGGCCTCGCTGGAGATGAAGCTGCAGTTCTTGTGGCTGCCCGGGCTGGGGTCGGGGTCTGCCCCGCRTCTCGCCTCATCCTCAGCGCGGTGCTCCGCTTTCTGAGTGAGCTCTTCTCACTGGTCCTGCGGTGACTCTGCCGGCTCCTGCTGCCTTACCTGGGTTGAGTGTCTGCAGACTCTCTGCTGTTGGCCCTTCTGGGTTAATGTTTGGGACTATAATCTTAGCGTCTCTGTGACTGACTGAGAATATCGTGTCTCCTAATAGTAAAAGTCTTTCCTATTGTCAAAGTACCCATGTGTCTGAATTTTCTCCTTTTTAATGATAATCAGCTATTTGACTTTTCTGTGGCGAGACCAGAAGTGACTTGGTATACAGTGCGGTCAAGGTTTTCCAGCTGACCTATACCCACTTAGTGTTACTGTGACTTGATTGTTCAGTGTAGAAGTTTATTACCAATACTGCTTAAGACATTCTCTTGTAATGCCGTTAGAGATTGCCTTGAACTTTAGATAAGCCATGTTTATCCTCTATCTCTTATTACTCGCTCAAATAAGTTACTCTGATTTGGGTTTGAGAATGCTTTCATCTATAACCGGTTGCTGACCATCTCTGTTCTCTCCATAGGGTTTTCTGTTCTTGTGCAATGTGGGAAAGGAATGAATTATCCTATTTTAATATACTACACAAACTGATCTTTTTCTGAAATTCCATTTTTCCCAGTAGTGATCTAAATGTTAATTTTGGGTGCTACTTCTTTCTCACTGTCCATAACAGTTAATTCTCCTCACTTCTTTCTGCAGTGCCTATTGTTGCTTATGCAAATGTTAATTTGTTTCTCTAACACTTGCTTTTACAAGTTTCTGTAATTTTTCACATTTACTTTGCCTTTATTTGGAATTCCAGTTTTGTACTTTTTTCTCTACCTCACAATATCCTGCTGCTCTTTAAGATAAGAGGACCTTAGGTTGTACTAGTCCCTCTAGTAGTTTTCCTTACAGAGTTGTTTCTCTTGTGGCCAGGGAGGACAGAATTATCCACAGAGGTTTCTTTGCCAGCCTCCATTTGAGGTTAATATTCTTTCATTTGTTTTAAGCTCGTCACTGTGTCTGTTATACAGCTGTCCTCATAAGTTGAATAGTTGAGTATACCAACATCAGTAACTCCTGAATGTGTGGTTTTTTTCTTGAAAAGAAGAGTGAGCTTAAGCTTCAGATTTTTCTCATGAAGAGTGCATTTGCTATCTAAATGAATAGTGTTACTTGACAAATTGCTCTGCTTGCTTAGTAATTTTGAAGGGTTGTTTTTTAAACTTGAAGGAAATCCTGAGTAAGACTATTCAAAGATACTTGCAAGTAGTTTGTGTTAAATATTTCATATATTATGTGAAGAGTGCTTTCTGTATCCTGTTATGGTTACTGATGATAGTTTGTTCTAAGCATGTTGTTTACTTTACAGAATTCTGAGGATGTCCGATGTAAATGCATCTGCCCTCCTTACAAAGACCATTCGGGCCATATTTACAACAAAAACGTTTCACAGAAAGACTGGTGAGTGTGTGTGGCATAAAAAATTATAATGGGTCTTACTGGTTAAAGACTTGTTCCATAGTGATTATATGTGAGTCTCCTATGGTGGTGCCAGGAGAAATTACATCTCTTGCATAACTTACTGGAACTTTTCATTTAAAAGTACTCCAAAATTCAGCTCTAGCAAGGGACAAGGCTTGAAATCTGTAGTTTTTGCCGTGTCTTCTGTTTCGGCTTGCTTGCTTGCATGTTTAGTTATTTATTTAGACTTGGAAGTAGTAGAAGGGAAGGGGGTGTTGTAATTCCAGTTCAGTGATTTGAAATGGCGTAAAGGCAAGGGAGCACGGCTATGGAACAAGGACTTGGGAGTATTGTCTCCTCTTTCTCCACTCTTGAAACGCATCTTATCATTTAGAGACTATTGTTTCTGGAGATTTCTGTTCCTCAGAATTGCAGCCAAAGAGTGCAGTTATATGACATGGCCTGAGCCATCTAACAACACATTTTTTCAGAGAGAGAGAGAGGTCTTACATCTCTGTGCCCCAGCAACGTGCTCTATTGTATTGTTTAGGCCAGCTATGGCATTTGTCAGACCCCTCTCCGAGCTGAGGACTGATGTGCATGGCCAGGAATGAGGGGGTGGTGAAGAAAGGGAGATGACAGTGATTTGTTACATTGGCATAGCTCCCTTGTGTAATTTCTCTTGAGTATCATTGTCTATGTGAATTACACAAGTAAACCACCATGGTTTAGAGATGTGTTGATGTTTGAAGTGCTCAGAGATTCTTGGGTCAACCTCTAGAAGTGTGACGTACTTCTTGATGTATTGACTCTTCTTCAGTTACATTAAGAATTTATAAAAGACTTTTTAGTCTGATGAGTAGCAGCAGCTTGGCATCTTGATTATGAAAATTTCATGCCCCTGAATAGGTCCACAAAAATAATTATAGGAATAAAATTATTGATACAGATATGTGTAGAGCTGTGCCTTGACTTATTAAATTACTTAAGGAGAACTGTGAGAAACAACACTGTAAATTTCAATCTAAATTAATAAACATAAAATGTACTGTCCAATCGAAATTACTATTTTTGTCCCACATGATTAACTTAACAACAGTAGTCCTACTATGACAAATTAAGTTGCAGCAATGAAACACACTGAGAGAATTCCAGCTGCAGCAGACATTTCAGAGTAGCAGTGTTACTGGTTTTATTGTTCATTACCGCTCTGCAAATGAAAATGGATTTTTTTCAGTGAGTACTGCTTAGTGTGTGCCTTACTAGCAGAAAAGACCCTGTTGCCCTTTAAATCAATATTGGTACTGATTGAAGGAAAAATTATCTTTGAAGGCTTGACTAATTTTATGGTGAGAGATACTGATGCATACAGAATCTCAAAAATCTATTTTCCTATCTTAAATCTCTCTTAAATGTTGAGATCATTTCTTAAGTGACCATCTGGGAACATTTTATGGCTTTGATCTTCTGTTTGAGATGTCTTCTTGCCACTTCTAAAAGGCTTGATTGCTAGTTTATGTGCAATAAAATTGACAAATTTAGTGACATACTTTGGCTTCTGGATCAGTGCAAGTGACTTATTATTGAATAGAACTGGCTGATGTGCACCATCCTTTAGGTATTTAGATCAGTTACTTGTGAGACAAGAGCCAGATCAATTTTTAGTGTCTTTATGAATTATTTACAGTATAATGAGCACTTCTGGCTTGTCCAGACATAAAATGAAAATTTAATTTTTAATGTTGAACCTGTAATGTGCATCATGATACTCTTATTTAGATGCTTCAGTTCTTTCACTTGGAGTGGTCTGTTCTTTGGCTTCAGACTGGCAAACAGTGCGTTATGCTAACATCAATATGGGCTGGGGTGCTTTGACACCAATAAAAGCATTCACCCTTCTGGACTCGGGTTTGGAACTATTGCAGGCAGTCTCATCCTGATGGACAATGCGCTAGGCAAGCATAGTGATGCCTAAGCACCTACAGGGTTAAATAACCCACTTGGAAAGCGTTGGTGTTTGTATTTTGTACTTTGAAAGTATTGGAGTACAGAGGCCAACTGCAATGGTAGTTATGGGTGTGGAGGGAGAGAGGGAGGACACTGTATACAAGCTGAATGAACTGGAAATCTGTCTGTGCAGAAGTTGCCCTTTTGACTAGCCTAGCTTGCCTTGGAAGAACTGCTTCCTTGGTGCTGTTACTGTGGGCGCAAGGGAGAAGGTGGTAATGTAGAAGCAGTTGAGTGGGAAAATTGTCTAGAGAAGGATCAGCCTTTTCTACATTTTCCTCTAAAATTGCCATGGAATCGCAGTCCAAGGAAACACATAATCAAAATTATAAGGTTCTGATATATTTTACACTTCCTAGCAACTTGAAACACTGAACTGGATTAAAAAAAAAGCTGATATTAATATTTGGTATGTTCACAGTAACAGACTTACTGCTGTACTTAAGCTACATAAAGCTTTCTACTATACTTGTGCAGCATATTGATGCAAGCTTTCAATCACATGAACAGAAATTGTGTAGATTATAACTTGCATGTATTTTTGATTTTGTAGCTTGAATGCTGCACTCTTCCACAGAAGAGAATGTAATTCTACTTTCAGATAAATGAGAAAAATAAGCCTTCCACTCCCCTCCAGAGGATGTGACTTGACACTCAATAGTTTTAGTTATGAAGAAGAAATACAAAGAAAACAGAAGAGATGAGTTGGTGTCTGGCCATGTGTTTGCAGTGTTGTAATCTAGCCCAGTAGAGTGTTGAATCCTAGGCTGCTGATGTCACTTCAGGCGTTTTGTTTCATTACCTGCTTCTGACTGTGCTAATACTGAGTTAACCAGGATAAAGGCGAAACATGATTTTTGTTCTGTCAGTGCTCTGCAGGGACCCTTGGATGTGAACTCTGAACAACCAACCTGAGTCAGCAAAAAGACCAAAATTACATAAGTTATTGGTGGAAACAGTTGTCTCATGGCAGCTGGATTTTAGTGCTGTGGTATAGAGTGCCCATAAGATTGTCAGCCATACTTTTTGGCATGGGACTGACTTATATTTTGTAACCTTTTAAGTCAAATGATGCTTTCGCAATCGGGTCTGGTGCTGAAAACTGAATGCTGTTTATTCACTATCTTGTTGTTTAGAGAAACAACCCATCTGACTTTTTTTTTTTCTTCAATGCCTGTAAATTGTGATGGCAAGAAAAAAGAACTTCTGTTCATGAACACCAAAGAGAGGTTAATCTGCCTTCAGATGGTGGAAGAATAGGATAAGGCTCTCTTGAGTATGATGAGGGAAGAAGTGTATAGCTGGAATTTACTTTCATCTGTGATGTCAGTGTCAAATGATGCATTCGTGCTGGGATTCAAATGCTTGGACTTGTTATGTTAACAGCTTTAATACTTACACTGAAAAATGAAAACATTGTATTGAGTTAGGTCTTAAAACTTGTTTAGCAGCTTGTCAATAGCTGAATTTCATGTTTAAGTAAAATAATTGTGGAGTAGTAATTTTTTTTTTAATCTTGGATACCTATAATTTAGAACAGCTGAACTTAAGCAAAGGTGGCTTCTCAGCTCATGCAGCTGGGGTCTGCATGCATAGTGGAACAGGTAAGCTAAAACCAGCTCAAAACTGACTAAGCAGTTTCTGTCTGTCTTCAGTGATTGTCTTCATGTGGTTGAGCCTATGCCTGTCCCTGGACCTGATGTAGAAGCATACTGTTTACGTTGTGAATGCAAATATGAAGAGAGAAGCTCTGTCACAATTAAGGTAAACAATGTAATTCTGTTGGCATATATTAAATACTTCAACTGATTAGTAAATATGTCTGTTGTCTTCTAGAGGAATACTCTTTTTAAAGGGAAAGTTTTTCTAAAGCAGCCTAAGATTTAACCTTTTTTCGTGATATTTGCTCACAGTTTATCTTGAGTAGTAACAATAGCATCAAGCTATAGCTGAAGGAGTGAGCTTCAGATCCTTTATTGAAGATCTCCACTTTTGAGATTAAGCTTTACACCTTGCTGAAATTCTGAGTGTTCTAGGGCATTTTGTCAAGTTTTGGACTTTATGTTTTCGTTATTATTTTAGAGGGCCTCTCATTATTCRGTTGTCTTACTTGCTTACTATAAATTTTCTTTGTACATTGGTGTCGTGGTTTAACCCTGGCAGCACCTAAACACCAGGCAGCCGCTCGCTCACCCCCCCACTCCAGTGGAATGGGGGAGAGAATCGGGAGGGCACGAGTAGGAAAACTTGCAGGTTGAGATAAAAACAGTTTAATAATTGAAATTAAAAAAGTAGAACAGTAATAATAACAGTGATAATAACAGTGATAATAACAACAACAATATACAAAGCAGGCGATGCACAATGCAATTGCTCACCACCCGCCCAAACTGACGTGTGCCTGATATGAGAGCCTGTCCCAGGACCCAGAGCCCCCCCCCACACTTAGTTCTTATACTGAGCATGACATTGCATGGTATGGAATACCCCGTTGGCCAGCYGGGTCAACCACCCCGGCTATGCTCCCCCCGCCAGCTTCCCATGCACCTGGCAGGGCATGGGAGGCCGAAAAGTCCCTCCCACCCAGCAACACACAAAACATCAATGGACCATCAACGCTCCTGTTATACCAAACCCAAAACACAGCACACCCCCGCCAGCTACTGGGAAGAAAGTTAACTCTGTCCCAGCCAGAACCAGGACAGTTGGCAAGCTAAAAAGAGCAAAATTGTCCATGTTTGCTCTAACAGATGATTTCTGTATTCTTCGCATTCTTATCCTATTGGAGCCATTGAGCCCTAGGCTGGGTTGAATAGATTGTGCACTGCATCTTTTCTTTTATAACACAGACTCCTTTTTTTGGTCTTTTAGAAGTTCAGTATTTCTTTTTGCCTTCCCATTTTTCTTAGTGACTGTTTGAATGCAGATCCATGCTAGAGCATGGAGACCGTGCAGGAACCCCCAAATTTGTCACCCCAGTTTAATGGCCAAACTGAACAGTTGTCTTGGTTGAGGTGAGATTTATATTACCAATTTGTTTTAAGAGGCATAGTGTAAGATTTTTAGCAAGGCCTCACTAAGAGAAACTGTTTCAAGCTAACATCTCTCTGCCCCAAACCCTTTTAATACCAAGTCGTAGTTTGGTGGTTTTTTCTCTGTTCGTGGGTTTTAAGTCATCTGGTGACACTACCAAAGATCAACAGGCTCATCACAAACTTTGCACGTACTCTTCTTTTGGTCCTTGCTGCCTGCTGAGAGATTGTGGGAGGAATATCACAATTCTGGCATAAACTGTGCTTGCATTGTGTAGGTTACAATCATCATATACCTGTCTATTTTGGGTCTACTTCTTCTGTACATGGTGTACCTTACACTGGTGGAACCTATACTGAAGAGACGTCTCTTTGGACATTCACAGCTCATACAAAGTGATGAAGACATTGGGGTGAGTTCACCAGAGTGCTTGTGTACTTGGGTTAACGTAAAGATTGGGATGGTTAGAGTTGTTAAATAACTATTTGGGATGAGCAGCCTTTTACCAGGCAGTGTAAATGCTTTTCCTGAAGGAAGAGGAAAAGAAAGCTGTATGATGACTTCTGTGAAGCCACTCTTCCATTTTTCACTGGGCTAGGAAGTAGTAATATGAGGACTGCTTCAGTTATCCCAGCTCTAGACACAGATTACTTTCTCAGAAGAAACAGAGTAGGAATGAAGGTAAGCATATATAGGAGGTACAACTTCTTAAGTGTTAATGATCCATACAGTCTTGCTAGTGATCGCATTTACGCACATTGCTTGCTGCTTAGATTTCTCTCTACAAAAAGAAAGCAGAGGGGTTGCATTGTCTGTTGCTCCGGTTTGAATTTGTTGATGCTAAAAATTCAAGAAGAAATTATTATAATGACGAAAAACAGTGACTGATGCTGAAATAATTTCTTAGTATTACAGCTAGAAACCAGAATGTGACAGTATATTCCAGCAGATCAGAACAGCCTTTTTTTGGGAGGAAGAGGGGAGTAGGCCATTAGTGACTTGGTTTCCTGTCATTACTGGCCTTCCCAATCTCCAACACAGTGTTTTTGACTTCTAATAAAAATGGAACAAAATTGTCTTCAGTACCATTACAAGAAGGGAATGTAAGACCTTATGAAACCTTGTATTGGAAAGAGTGAGACACTTCAGTACCTGATCAGTGTGGATAAGGAATACTGGTTGGTGGGAGTAGGTCATCTGTGTATTGAAAGGGGACTTAGAATAGTATAAAAATATGGACTATGGCTTTGCATCTGATAAATCTGTGTGCATCTGAACCTGATGAATCTGCATGCCTGGGAGAAGTATCGCCATAAAGTACCATGAGGAAAGTTTTCTAAAATGGCAGCTGGGTTGGTGGTAAAGAGTTTGTGTGGTTCAACACTGACAGATAAAACAATTCTGAAGCCTCAGCATCAATGTACTTTCTATATTGAGCCCTCAAGCAGCACTGCTTTTACTGATAAAGTATGCTTCAGGTGTGGCGTAACATTAGAAAGAGTTTCTGAAACCAAACCCAGAGTATGAATGGGAAGACTGTCGTCTGCTTAACCTAAGCCTTTCAGCACACATGAGCACTTTATTACTGTTGAAGTAAATGGGAGCTGGTCAAAAAGACTTACAACATTATTAGTGTCTTACAATAGAATCGTTAAGAATATTTACATCATTCCTTCAAATAAATAGGAAGTTAATGGGAGGAAATAAATAAGTTTGTTCTTGGTGAAACAAAATTATGATGGCAACACTTTTAAAAATCTGTTTAAAAGCCCTGTAGTTCTGACTGCCTGTTGCTTCAGTGGCTTCATAGATCTGAAGGTATCAAAACCGGTAAATGCTATGCTCTGTTATGCTGTGTATCTGTGGATTTTAATGTGAGTTGCACTCGGTTTCTCCAGGCTGTTCTTGTTTTTGGTGTGACAACTGTCATTGCTAGTAAACTGAGGAAAAGCATATTCTTTGGTTCTACTGTTTTTTTCATCAACAGTGGCCACATCAGGCATCTTGACTTAAAAAGGTGTTTCTGTTCTGCAGGGGGGGATATTAAGTATTCAAAATCAAGCRTTTTCCTAGGTAATAGCTTTTATCAGCTGTGCTTTCTTTATTTATCTTGATTTCACAACAAAAATATGTGATTGTTACCCAAGTTTGAGCTAACATTGTCTGGAGTGAAGGTTCTTTGGACAGAGGTATACTATTGCTATTATGTCTCCATGTAATACACAAGGAAGTGCAGAAACAGTGGGACATATTTCACATGTCTTTGTATTGACATCTTAAGATTTTCCCGGTCACTTCTAGGAGAATATTGGGGGGGGGGGCGCGTTGGAAAACAAAGATTTGAATGACCCTTTTTCTGCATTCTTATAGAAAATTGGGCAGATTCCTACTTGAATTAAATGAACTTGTGCTGTAAGATGCTATACCTCAGACAAATTATTTTTATTTTATACCTTAGATAAATTATATTAATACCTCCAAATCTGGGCTAGAATCTTCTGATTGTAGGTGGAAGAAGTGAAATAAGTCCCGTGGCAGAGCTCAGGTTAACGGTGGAATGAATTTACCTTAAAATCTGGATCCATCTTAACCAATTTCATGTTTTGCTGTAACTGTTACTGTGACCGTTACCTGTGCTTGTGGAGTCACTAGTGCTTATATCTGCAGTAGTGCTTGAAACAAAAAGCACTTCAGGTCCTTGCTTAATTCATGTTGCTCCTTTCCTGTTTATCCTCCTTCTGTGACAGTGAATGTGAAATAATTTAAGGTCCCTCATGACTTATCCTCATCCTTGCCTTCCCTCTTGCAAATTCTTGAGGTATTGATCCTTGTCACACTTTGGAAATACCGTGTGCATCAATTTTGTTGCTGAATTTCAAGCTAGTATGTTTGCTCTTTCTTGTTGCCCRTTGATGGCAGTGGCAACTGATGAATGTAAGCCACTTCCATAGAGCTCTCCCCTCTTAAATTCTTTTTTCCCCTTGTTGTCTACATAGTTGACAGTAGCTAGCCTTTGAGCTGAAATTATTGTTTATCGGGAAAGCCAGTACCATCTAGCTTGTCCTGCGCTCTCTCTTCCACCATCTATTTTATGGTAGAAATGTGTTGCTATTGTGATTTTGTTTCCCTGTGAATGAAGTGGTTTGTCACTTGTTAACTGCCCATTCTAGGTATATACAACTGCATAATTTTTTATGGTGAGATTATAGCTCTTTGGGTCAGGGATTGTCTCTTGTTCTCTATGAGTGTATTTCTTAGCCCAGTGAGGCTCATGTGTGGCTTTGGGACTTGTAGGCATCACTTCAATGGGTATCATTAATGATAATCTACTACTAAGAATTATCATTGAGCTACTCTACACAGTCATGTCACAAATAAAGTATCCATTAATGTAAATGTCTTCAAAAGTGTTCTGG
>JAYKAV010000356.1:1800097-1814787 GCA_035582835.1 Phoebastria nigripes | reverse complement strand
ATAGGAAACAAGGCCATTGGAAAAAAAAAAAAAAAAAAAAAGGAAAGAAAAAGTTAACATTTGTTAAGGAGAAAATGAAGATTAGGGATCACAGCAGAGATTAACATGTAGATTTCTGCATTGTATTCTGGCATGTTTTTGATATGCACTTTGCAGGAAAAGGGTAGAATTCATTAATCCTTCCCCTTTACTGTGAAAAGGGAAAGTTTGTAAAGCGATTTGACCTCAGCTTCAACCTTTCTGTCTGCATTTCAAACCAATTTATTTGCCACACCCTGTGGTGGTGGGCTTTTTTTTCTAAATCTGAACTGTAGCTTCGTATGATGCTATTTTTTGCCCTGCAATAGTAGGCAGAAAGCCTAGAGGATRCTGTGCCCTCTTACAATCCCTTCTCTGCCCCTGCAGTCTTTCAGTGCATTATCTAGATCAACAGGGAGTTGAAAATTGAGCAGATGTGTGGCAGACAAATGGTCCTCTCTGTAGTCACGTTCCACCGGCTTTTAACTGGTAAGGTCAGGATGTCCGATCCTGGTAGTAACGACTGTGGCAACCTCCGTAGCAACTAGGAAACACTGGCAGCACATGGCTTCCTGCGTCTGACAGGCAAAAGGGCAGGATTTCTGCATTGGGACTAAATCCAAATCGACCAGATGTAGTGTTATCAATAGCTGGTAAGTTTGAAACACTGCTGTGTCAAAGTACTTGGAGTTTTCCAGAAAAAAAATCTCAGGAGGTGTTTTGCAATTGCCTTTGTCAGTGCCCTGTTCAATAGGAAATAGAAATAGGGGACCTGGTTCTCAGCAGTAACAGTGCTGAATGGGTTTAAAATGTGCTTTAATGTAGAATTGATAGTTGCATTTCTTCGCAAAGTATTACTGATTCCATCTTGTTTTGGTTTATAATAGGGGAGTTTGTGTAGTTGTGAAACACGTGAATGTATTGTGTTGATTTGCTGACTTAAAGACGCATTTTGCAGCAGTTAATCCACTCTTCTTGCTGGATTGGTGGGCTAGTTTTCCGAAATTATGTATATCTGGCAGTCCACATAAAAAGGACTCCCAGATCATATCTCTTAGATAAGAGACAAAATAACATTTAAACATAATATGAGCACTTAAACTGTATTTTGTAAAGTAAATTACGCACTTAAAATTTATATGTTGAATTTCCATGCAAATTTTACCCTGAGCATGCTAAACATTTGTAAGCAATATTAAAAAAAAAAAAAAAAAGAGAGAGGGGGGAAGGAAAAAAAAAAAAGGAAAAAGGAATGGAAGCTTGTCTACTACACCTTGTCAGATTACCAGAGATAGCATCACATCATCAGTCTTACTGTGACAGCCTCTGAATAGTTATCACTTGTCAAATCTGAGCATCTCATTCTTTCTCATGGCAAGCCATAATCCTACTGTTATAAAACATGACAGGACAGCTGAAAGATCAAAATATTTCCTCTTAATACATCACTATAAATAAAACAAGTAACAGGCAACTGTAATCTAACATCACCTTCAAAAACTGTCACATTTACTCAGCTTGTCAACTTCAGCTGTAGTTTCTGTCTCAGCTTGTAAAATAGGGAAGGTCTGGCTGGGACTGTGTACAAGAAAGCTTTAAAGGAGTGTGTAGGTATAAGAAAAGAGAGCTGGATGTTACAGAGGGAAACAAAAGTTGGAGGGAGGTGAAAGCTATTGCTTTCCTGGGGATTTTCACAGCATTTCTAGTTTCCTTGGATGTTTCTGTCCCTCTGCCAGGTTAGGATTTGAGTGAYTGAAGATTACTGAAGTCAGTGATATGGGTTCATCTGACCAAATGCCAGTCTGAATATTTTGAATTCATTCTTTTTAAATTAAAAAAAACCCAATTAATAAAAGCTACTGAGTTCTTGAGGTATACTGGAAAGCATTTGCTTGTGTTGGAAAATGCCAGTACATTGTCTCTTTTCTACCAACAGATGATGACTGAGTCCTGCATGTAGCTGCTTTTGCAAGAATGGCTCGTTCGGAAGGGTTCCTGCCTACGGGTCACAGGTATTGCAGTGCRATGCCAGCTCTGGACAAGTTCTCGTGCTCCAGCGTCGTACCTACTGTCAACCCCTGCTGCAGGAGCTCTTTTGTAGTGCATCCCTCCTGGATCGCCAAGCCCCTCCCCCCCCCGAGGTAAAATCAAGTTCTTGTGATTTGTTCTTTTTCATGATATCTAATAGGATAAAACAGGCTGGTATGTCAGATTAATAAATTAGCAGCTTTCCCCTCCCCTACATTGGCAGTTTTTCTGATGGTATTAACTAAAGTGATTTGCTACCCTGGAGATTATGAAAAGCAAAGCCTGAGTAAACCTCCTATCAAAGAAACATTCCTTTAATATTATTTGGATAAATAAAAGCATCTTGCATTAGCAGCCGTCTTCTGTGAAACGTTTCTAATGCTTTGTGACAGGGGATTACTTTTCCTGTTTTGAACTTGAACCTGTCATCAACCAGCAGCTTCGTTGTTTACTTTTCTACTTTTCTGTTGTTGCCTGAATGCCTCAGTGTAAACCATCAGCTACAGCGCTCTCGAGTGCACGTATGCTGTGCTCTGTGCTGGAGATGGATCCTTTCTTCTGACCTTAAGGGTTGCGTTGGCTTGCCATGTAAACAGCAAAGGGGCTAATGCAGGTAATGCGGGCCCAGGATCCCAGCGTACTCCTGGCTCACTTCCTCTAAACCCAAAACCAAAGAAATCTGGGTAAAAACAGGTACTGATGTTTTTTTCCCCAAGAGCAAGGAATTGTCCCAGCACAAGCAAGTTTTCTGTTTCCTCCCACGTGCTTTGGCCTGTGGGAGTGCTACAAAATGAGGTGGAGTGATCCAGTTCTTAAATCTTACAAGATTTTTTTTTTCATGACCTATAGAAGCTGTTTCTCCCAGTGCTGACCCATCTTCTTTTCTTCAAGGTGCCAATGGATTAGCCACTGCCTCCCCTCCCCTGGCCCAGCATGGAAGAGGCTGAGCGCATYGGGGAGATCAGTAGGCTTAGACAGCAACGTCCCTGTGCTGGTGAGAGGGGAACAAGATGGATTTTATTACCATGGTACAGTAAAAGAGGAGATAGAGGTGAGTGATGGCTGCCGTGCGGTAGTTGTGGGTATGTGTAATAGGGTGTCCACTCCACCAGCAGTCCTCACGCACCACCTGAGTTTAGTGTTGCAGTTTTGATTTCAGCTGGTGCATGAATTAGAGAACAGATCACCAGGACAGCTGATGCTCGTGGTTATGTCGATTCATAAAGCTCCCGACGTGCCTGATTCCAGGCTGTCCTCACCTCCTGCTGCCTGGCATGCTGGGTGAGCCTCTTGCATGCAGCACAGCCTCAGGCACCAATAAACTAATAATGATCAGATCCTTGCTTTGCTCAGCCTCCTTTACTGAGTCCATTTCTAGGAGTGAGCAGGCATGTTTTGGGGATCGTCATCTTGTGCAGAAGATGGGTGCCCCCCACACTCCCAGTTCCTGGTGCGAGCAGTGTTGTGCACCTTGCAAGAGCAGGCCCTCTGCTTCTGCTGGTGCTGGGCATTAAGCCAGACTCAGACAGCGTGAGTGCTGTACGTGAGCAGTGTACCGGCTACTGTTGTGTGTAGACACATAACCATCAATAGCACAGGAAAAGCATTAGTGTTTTATGTACACACTTCCAGCTTGAGTCAGCTACAGACCAATGGCTCGGTGTCTTTTCAGAAATGTTAATGAAAGCTTTAATTCATTAGTTTGTTAGCACTTCAAACTTAACAGAAAAAAGAGCCTATTCTTTCTCAAGAACAGGGAAGTACCTCGTTTCATTGTTGATGGAAAGCCTCTCGACAGGCCTTAATTTAAAATAAAAATTCCCAACAACCCCCCCAAGAAGCAGAGTTAGTGTTGTCTATAATGAGATAGGACTTGGGCATGACTGAAGAACAGGTCTGAATGGCTTCAGTGTCCCTTGTTATCTGGTGCACAGGGYGTGGTTTGTGAAATCTAGTTGTACTCTCTCTATAGCTTTTTCTCTTGGGGAAGAAAATACAGGTCCTAGCGGCAGTGAATCTGTACATATGCTTCACTCAGCCTGCTTTCTGGTGAGCCTCATGGAGGTTTTTCTGGCTGTCTCAATGCCAGACTAACACTGCACACTATTTAGTTACTGTTCAGGCTTGCTTGGTATTTTGACCTAGACACATAGCCACAGAATGGCCTCCTGGTGAAGGTTACATGACCTGATGCATTATGGGCAGTTTTTCAGAGGAACTATTGTTTTGTTCCTGGTAACAGAGTGAAAGAGGCATGTTCCTGGTAGAGTTTGCCAAACCACTTGTGTCACGTGGAAGGCATCCAGTGTGTGTGCAAAAAACAGCAAAGGATGACATCCTGGAATATGTGAACGGGATGAAGCACTCCTTACTCCCTGGAGACAAAGTGCTGGCGCCCTGGGAGCCAGATATGGCCAGGTACGGCCCAGGAACCGTCCTCACGGGCATTGAGACAAGGGACCCCTTACGAGGTAAGAAAGATGCTGCCCGCTTCTTCTTCGCCTTGCTCTGGAACATGAGTGAGACTGTCAGGATAAATTCTTGTCGCGGTGCTACTGCCAGAGAAACACCAGTGCACAGACTACAGTTTAGCGTTGCTTAAAGCTTGCAGGAGCTGATGGGACTTGCTGATGGATATCTGCGTGTAACCTCACCAGTCTGACCCCAAGGAAGTTGTGATCCATAAAAATGTCATCTTCCGTGTCYGCAGATGTGCTATTTCCTGTCTGCTCGGACAAGGCAGTGTCTGCCATGTGAAGGACGGTGGCCTTTTCATGAGGGATACAAGTGAGGCAGCTCTCAGGAAGCACCCATCCATGCTTGAATGCTCACGTTTGTATAGAGTGGTACATCTGGGGGTGATTTTATCACCCAAACATAGGAGATTTCAACAGCTCATTAATTTTTCCCATGTCTGACAGTCAAGCTCCACTGACTTATCAAAGTACTCTTCTCAGACCATTACTGCTATCTTTGGCAGTAACAACAAAAGTTACTCAGTCAACATTTTCTTGTTCATCTGATGACAAATTGGGGGGAAAGATGCTGCCAGGCCTATTGTCACACCGATGGTGCCCTAGCTGCCCACTCCATCCTCCATGACATTATGGTGAGGTGTTACAGAGAGGGGTGATAGTTGATCCTACTGCTTGACGGGAGTAGAAAGTGCATAAAGCTGCAAAGCCTGATCTGTGTATGTGCACTGCCCAGGCAGGCCAGCTGCTTATGGCTGCTTACTTTTTCTCTCAACAGCCTCAGAAGATGAAGAAATTATGGTCCAGTTCTGGAATGACAAGAAAGTGAAACTCCCACGAGGTGTGGCTCTGTGGATCCTTCCTAGCCTGTGGGAGAGGATTGTAGAGATGATCCACATGCCTTTCACCAGCAGGGTGAAGCCCAGAGAAAGTCCAGACACTAACTCTTGTATTTTTTCCTGCAGTCCAAAACCAGCCCTGATTCCTGTTTGTGCTGTACATAGCCTTGCCAAGCACTGCTTGCTCTGCTCACCCTGCTGGCCACACTTCCGCTATCACTGTGATGGTATATGCTGTTTGTCAGCATATGTAAGGTGCATCTGCTGCTGCCATCCCCATGTTGATGCCTGGTGGCCTCTTCCATCCAGGTCTCTGGTCTTTCAGAGCGAAACAGAAGAGGTAGAGTCCAGCAGCGAGCCCTCTCCATGCCTTCTGGAACTGAAAGGCCCAAAACAAGAAGCAGCAACAGCTGTGGCAGCATCTTCCCCCTCTTCTGATTCAGAGTGGGACCTGGAGCCCTTCCCCACTAAGAGTACTGTGGTGGACAGTGCTGTTAACACAGGCTCCAGATGTCTTGAGAAGCCCAGGCTAAAGGATTCTGTAAGACCCGAGTGGAAATACTGGAAAAGAAGCCACCACAAGTTCCATCCGAGTAATTCAGGTACCTTTTAACACCCCCACAGGGAAGCAGCAGCCAGAGGGGAAAAAAACCAAATGTGTTCTGGGCCCCCTTCATCTGGGTAGTAACTTTGCCTATAGTTTATTGGTATAAATAATATAAATCTGTATAGCGGTCTCTGATACAATACTTCCCCCTTCCCAACATTTCTGCTGCCTCATCTTGCATGCTAGCTCTTCTTTTGGCAACTCATCCAATGGAAAACTACCAGAACAATGAATTTCATTTGGAAGCATAGATATCCCTCTCTGAGTTTGTTCCCCATCATTTTCCTATGCTTTTTATGATGCTAACATCTTCATTAACCTTTGTAGCTAGTCCATGCAGAACAACATGAAATAATTCCTTTCAGGCTTAAAGTGCATTTTCCTCTCTTCTGAAATGAATGTTTCTCTGTTTCAGTTCTGGTTTCATTCTTAGATACAATTTTACTCCTTCCCAGGACTTGGCAGTCACAGCAGCACATGTACAAAGGGCAAGCCAGAATCCAAAGCCATCTCTGTTGGGGACATGTCCTGTGTTGCCCCGACTAATTGGAGTGCAATGTTTGAAACCATCAAGCAGTCTCCCAGAGGGCAACTCACAATGAAAGAAATCTTAAAAGACCAAGATTTCAAGCCGTCATTGGCGGTAAGGTATCTGTATTAATACTGTATTTATGTAAGCACACGGTTTGTTTGAATGGAAGAAATATTCTTGTTAATGGTCTGGAAGTTGGCTAGAAAAATACATCATTTCTAACTTAACTAAGGCCATCCACCGGTTTTGTGACAGGCAGGAAACTTCTCCACTAATTAAAACAAAACAAAAATCCCAAAACCATAAGGAAGGGCTGAAGCTACTTGGTAAAATGGAAAAGATTATGCTAGTAACTGTGTGAGCATTCAATAATGCAGACTTCAATTCAGAAACCGGCCAAATGCCCATTGACGTCAACCCGATCAAGTCCTATGGAAGTAGGGACCTACATGAGTGGCCCTGGAAATGGACAGATGTGACTGTCAGCAGCAATAAAACGCAAGAAAAGATTCAATCTGGAAAGGTGCTGGGCTCTGCCAGTCAAACTCTGATAGTCACGATCTCTACCTCTGAAAGATAAAAGCAGATTTTTTAGCAAACAGTCTTTACTGAGTATCTTCTGTTACTCCCTCACAAGAAGCAAGTGGTTTAAAACAGCAGATCCCTACCCTGAAGCTAGGGGATACAGAGTAAGCAAACTGTGTCACAGCTAGGAACAAGGACAACACCCTGATTTTTAGGCCTGGTTTCTTGGCCATGGTCCCTTCCTGCTTTAGAAAAACTTGGGGGGGGGGGGGAATCAGAACATGAATGCCAAAAAAAGCAAGCACAGAAAAGAGGAAGAAAAAAGTTTGCAGGAAGAAGGGGAAGATGAAAGAGAATGGCAGGATGAACAGAAACACTGCTCTGCACAAAAGCATCAGGGGTACAATTAATAAATTATATATCAGAAATCAAATATTAGCTCCTCTGTACCTTCATGCTCTTGCTACTGTGAGCTACTGCAGAGTAAAACTTTGAACATGCTAAACTTGCATGATTTTCTTTAGTAGAAGATTAATCTGTTAATGATATGTCTTAGTGAACAGGGAATGCACTGGAATATATCTTGTATTCTCACAATTATATGCATTAATTTTAAGCAGATGCCTACCAACTTATTAATTGTATGGTTCCTACATTTATTATTTAAATAATCATAATTACACACCTTTGTAATTGATTTCCTAGGAATTTTTAGGCCAGTATGGAGCTCCAGGCAGACATGCTCTATGTTAGCAAGTGTCACAGCTGTGCACTGAAGTGACATGCTTTGCTTTTTGGTAAAACTAAAAAGAAGCCAGAGTGGTTTCATTCTAGCCCCAAACCAGCAGCATGAATCTACAGTAGTGGATGCAATGTGGTAATACAGAGTATAATGACATACTTTTATTCCTGTAAAATAGCCCTTGGTGTTTTTAAAATCAGAAGATACATTGCTACTCCTTGAGATAGCTGAAGCAGTTTTATCATATAATACAGACTGCATCAGAAGTAACGTGCAACAAACAAGTGAAGCTAGAGAGCAGGCTTCCCAGAGGTGCTCTCTGTGGGGCTAATGTTCCTCCCACTGTAGTCACCAAAAATACTCCTAACTTCTAAAGGAGCAAAGTTTTTGGTCAAAGCTTAACAGCTTCTGAAAAGCCTTTGGTCTTACTGTACACTTCTGTATTTCAGCAGTGAAGTTTGTACTAGCATAGAAATGACACCATTATTAAAGCTATGGGAGGCAGAGGTACCTATCTTACAGCCAGGAAAGCAGCAGTTACAAAGACACTGATGCTTTTTTTAGACTAGACTTCCAAGGGATTTGTTTTCTGTCCTCCAGGAAGAGGGTTTTGCAGCATCAGAAAAACAAAGATATAAAACAGCAAAGAAAGAAAACAGAGTCGTATGATAAATGTAAAGCGACTTGCATAGGAGATGACAAACTTGATGATACAGACCATGTCAGAAGAGGACAGACAGAAAAAACAGCAAAGAGCTCACTTGCAACAAAGCAGAGAGAGACATGATCAACCAGAATTCAGTAATGTACAACTGATGAAGTTCAGGAGCTGAAATTTTGGGTAAACTGCTTATACTATATCAGTGTTACATTTATTAAGCAAATGAAGTGCTGATTTAGGTATTGTATCTGTAGAACATAGATAACTGTATAATTTGAATAACTGAGAAACTCTATTTCCACCCACATCAAATTTCAGCATCCTCGTTCTTTACTCCAAGGTGTTACATTATATTCCTAATTATTTGGACTTGACTTTACAATTCTGGAGAGGTCAGGTAAACTAGCATGAGCACTAAAAGCCTGAACAGATGCACAGCAAGGGTCTAATAAACCTCCAATTTGTCTACAGTTCTCTGGAGTCAGCCAGGAGAATTCAGCATAGCGATTTCTTCTTGTAGAAAGCCAGATGGAATGGAGAAACAATACAAGCTGACAGCCGAGAATATTTTTTTCAGGATTAAAGCAGAAGAGAAAGTAGCCAGAGGGTAAAGGACCTGCTACTGTAGATACAAACAACAAAGTGCTTAGAGATCCAGCATTCAAGTCACTGAATTTTATATTCCCATGAAAACTAACTGAAACCTTAATACCATCAGCTACAAAAAGATTACAGACATATATAGGTCATGTCACTAATTCTAACTGTGGAATCTGATCCTTCTGGAGAGTTAAGCATCCAGGGAGTCTTGTTAGTGGGACCGCTCATGTTTAAGGCATATGAACTTGGCCATAAGCTGCAGCGTGCAGTTCCTCAGCAGTACTTTTCCCCTGCAGGAAATAGGAGACAATTCAGGGTACCCTACTGCCTACTGAAAAAGGCAGCTAACTGGTGTTTAGCCTAGCTAAGAGACTGCAAAGAGATGGGACTTGGAAGTGTCAATAGTTTATATGCCTATACTAAACATCTGACACATATTCAAGCACCTTCCTGAGCTGGGGTCCTAGATAGTGAATTTCATTTGCATTTTATTTCTTTATCAGAATAATAAAAGTACAGATAGGAGAGATGCATTGTGAGGCAGCTGCTCTAAAATCAGTGCCAGTCCACAGAAGCTTATGTACATGCATGTTCATACCACATGGATCATGCTTTGTGTGGTCAAGAATGTGACACGGACGTTCTGTCTGAGGATAATATAAAAGAAGCTGTCATCACAAAGACTAAATTATGTATTGATTCCACTGATTGTATCTTTAATTGTTTAAAGCATAAGAACCTGGAATTACACAGTCACATAATTGGATTTAAGGCAGACAATGTACAAATATTTAAAAAATCAGTGTACAAAGTGGGCTGCATATAATTGCATTAAGTAGAAAACAAATTTACAGGCCATAAAAATGGAGTCCCAAAGAGGAGGATACTATTAAAGTGCTAACAAGAAAAAGATATACATAGTTCATTACATGCATTAAAACAGCCTCATATTTTATTCCTGTGATTGCCAAGAAACAACAAACATCATAGAACAAAAGTTAAATCAACACTTTGTCCTGCGTTGACATCTACCACGTGGGTTTGTTGCACCATGTCCTCTGAGGTTGCAGTGACAGAATAGGTGCCAGGAGAAACTTCAATGTAGATGTCTTCGGAAGCTTGTCTGGTCTGTAGGGGGGGGGAAAAAGTTTCATTACTGTTTAGTCATCTTAGATTTCCTGCAAAAATAAAAATTTTGAATTTGGGTAAAAAAATTACATTTCAGCTGCTATATAAACGTACTAAGATTTTTCAAAATATACAGGCACTATGGACAAAACTGTAAAGTGTTTCTGTCAGTACCAAAATTAGCAAGTGCCATACTCAAAAGTATTTCATCTAATGTTTCAATCAATGGAAATAATCAACATGCTGTAATCTCTGCCTCACAAAACTGAAAGTTACCAACCTAAACGGTTTTGAACATAAACCTGGAAAACATCCATACAACAAGGGTGCTTCCACTAATTTGTACTGTGGTACAGATTCCATGTTTCTCATCTTTTGTGGCTTAGAAGTTCCCAAAATTGATTTGGTGAGGTGTTAGGCTTTGAAAAATAAAAAAGTTTTCTTCTTCCTGAGGAACAGGAGTCTTCAGAGAGACTGTATGAGGGCCAAGCATAACTGGCTCTGCAACTGCTGCATGCCTTGCTGCATGCCTTCCCTCAGCATAGGGAATGTATCAGGAGCACAAATGAGGTGAGACTAGAGAACTGCTGGATTATTGTTGCTGATGCAATTCACAATAGCCTGAAGTTAATCACAGTGTTTGACATTCTGTACCAGTCCAAAATATAAAGTAGACTCTTAACTGGTTATGTGCCAGAATGCCACAATCTGGTTTATAATTAATTGTGCAAGTCTCTGTATGCCCATTCTACTGCCACGTATACATACATCAGGATTGTGAATGCACCACTGGTTAATCTTCTGTGCCATCACAAAGTCTCCACACCTGATCACAAATTTTAACCAGCTTGGTGCAAAATGATAAAGAAATGCTATACCTCAGTTTAAAAACAAAGTATTCTACAAACTTACATGTTGCTGGGACGTTTGAGCTTGACGGGGTGCTAGAGAGTCTTCAGTCCTCTGGAAAGAAGGAGATACTGTTTTATCATGATACAACACAAAAGGCAAATTCAGCCCCTGAGAGAGGGGATGCTTTATGTCCATGAAATTTTCCCCTCCACAAAAGGACTGATTGGTGCTGTCAGAAGTTACTCTGCCTCGTCCCCCCCCACCAGAAGGCTCAGATCAGTCCAGGTGTTCATATGCCCATGATGTCAAACCGCATACATTAGTGTAAGCGAGTGTCACAGACACTAGATGGATAACAATTGTCCCATGGTGAGGGAAGGAATCAAAACCAAAACCACCTACTTACCTCTTCTTCGGAGGACTCCAGCTCTCTTTCCCCTGCTTGCCTGCCATGGTATCTGCAGATGTGTTTGATTTCATGCTCTTTGCATCTACAGGCTGCCATGAAGCTATAGTACTTCTGGACAACAATAGAAACAGAGAATATTATGTGGAGAAGCATCAAAGCCATGCTCACAACTACTGCAGATTTACAATTAAAAGTGGAACTGCACAGCTACTGACCTTCTGTATTAATTGGTTGGTTTGTTCTCGTGTGAGGATGAAAACAATGCCTGGATGTCCACAGGGCATCTGCCTTCTGGTACAAAACTGTCAGCCCTGATTTTAGATGCCTGTCTCCCGACACAATACAGAGGGGCCCTCTGACACCTCAGAACTGAATTCATAAAAATATCAGAAGGAATGCTGTGGAAACATCTACCTGATCAGGCTCTTCAAGAAAAGCTCTGGTGGAAGAAGGCATAGTTTATGGCTCCTTAATAGGATGTATATGCAAGCTAGGTGCTTTGCAACCTAGCCAGTGATGACTGGTTCTGCAGGGCACGTGCAGGAGCAGTGCTCTAAAAGCAGAACACATTAATACTGAAAAATGACTTGGTGAAGAAGCAAAAGTCCCTTCAAGGCTGGTAGCAGTAGCATAGCAGTTTTGAGAATTGTATTTAAGTCCACGGTATTCTGGCTCCACAGTAAAGGTACTTGAATCTTCCCCACTGCAAATTAAATACCTGAGTACAGCTCTGCTGCCATCTGTTGTCACCAGAGAACTCCTCCCAGGGTTACCTTTTTGATCACAGGGACCAAAAAGTTCCAAAATATCTATTTTATTTTACTTATATTTTCCTTGTCTGTGACTGTCAAGACTAAACTTAACAAAAAAAAAAAGGTCAACAGCAATTCTTATTTCCAAATCTACTGCTGTGCTTTATTCCTTGAGGTTATGCACACATCAACAGATTTGGTTGCTTGTATTGTGGTTTACTGTGGAGCTACATCCCAAAATACATCAAATACTCTGACCTATTGCATAATGCTTCACAGAGCATCTCTGTATCACAGGAGATGAGCTGGATTCTTTTACATGATGTCACAGAGCAAAGAAATGAAATCAAACTGTTGGTAAGAAATGTGGGTAAACTTTGGTCCCTCAGTAACTCTAAACAACTCATCTTAAATCCCAATTTTAATAGTTTGCATTCAAGTGCCTAAATGGTTATGTTTGGCTGTGGATTTGTATTTGCACTTTGTAAACTTTAACCATGAACTTGTGGGTCTGAGAATTCCCCCCTCCCCCCCTTTTATGACTCTTCTTCTCTACAGAAGATGACTGAAGCGGTACTGTCTTGGCTGATGCATAAATGTGGAAGTCATCCACTGCTTGTTCCAACTCTAATACTCCCAACAGGGCATAGGATGAGTCTCTATATGCTGTTGTATTTTTGTTTCATCTTGTGTAAAACTCTATTCTGCCCGAGTTGTTTTAGGATTAACTGGTTACTGTGTATGTAGTGCTTTGAAATGAGCTTAAGAGCTAATCATCTGGTGTGTGCTGAATTACTGTTTTCTCTAATTTAATTGAAGACTTAGCCTCTGTTATTAACTCTGCAGACAACGAGCTCCCTGCTGCATTATGGTAACAGATCCCAAAGGGCATAGATGATGTAAACTGTGATGGAGTTTTCAGAGACTTTAATGCAGTGGTCGGGCTGCAGGGCTGCATTCATAAGGATGAGCTGGCAGAGATGGGCTCCCGGTCTGTCTACCCAGAAGAGTAATGACACCCCGCAGCCAGAGCCAACAGGAAAGCAGTGGAGCTGTACATCTGTATGCCATACCTCTCAATTTCTACTTATCACAAATAAAGATACGGTGCAGCTCAGAACTAAGCCCACGCTCCTTATCTAGTAGCAACATCCCAAACTGAGTTTGCTTAAACAATACTGGGGAGGTAACTCTAAATTCAGAACGAACGCGTGACACAAAGCAATCTCTTTGCTTAGATTCAGACTCTCCCTTACTTCCGCCACCCAGAACACACTGACTCTATCAGCCAGCATGAGTGGCTCATGTTGGCATGATGAAAACAAAGGGTTACTCTGTTGTAAAGCCACTCCACAGCAGAGGTGCAGAGGTACCTTGCAGCACTGGAAACAACTCTGTACATTGTGACATGCGACAAGCCTGCGCAGTGGCTGACACAATGTAATTTGTGATGTCATCTGATATTTCTGTCTCTCTAACCATATTGCCTTTCCACCAAGAAGTGGAAAAACCCTCTGCTAAAATCTATACTGGTCTACTGGTACTGTCTATGGAAAATGCTGATAGTGGGGTTTATCAACTAAGGTGGTACCAGTTGTTCAGGATAACACTGGTGAAACCTACCATGCAACCTACCACATGATGGCGAATGCCCCAAATTTCTTAATCTAGGCTGGCGTCACAGGCACACTGGCTAAGCTCTTGCCATGCGATGAGGAAAACTAAAGTCTAATTTTTGCAGTTTTAGCAAAAGGAGCGCAAACAGGCCTCTGCCAGGCACATCATAAACATTCTCCTTTGCGTGGGTCTGGGGGTAAAACCTCACCTCGCATTCCTTTGTGGCTTGATTCATCAAGGTCACAATTGAAGCGAATGCTGCACTGAGACGTTCTGAATCTTCTTCCTGTAATTAAAGACGGTTTTTGTAACTCATAATGTGGTGCTCGTTGCTTAGAGGTAGAAAGTGTCAGGTGATTAAATAGCAAAATACTGGCTAGTGCTGGAGGCTGTCTCTGGGGTGAAAGTCAGGTGTGGCCCACCGCTGTGGTGCTTAGTTTTAATGCAGGGTGCACACCGGCCTTCCAACGCGCACACCAGGCAACACCGAGGCACTTGCTACAGCCAAGAGGTGACCGGATGGAGGGGCCGCCTCACTCCGCCGTCCTGCAGAGCACTGGTAATTTGTCAGAGCCCGCGACTGTTTCACGCTGGCTTTGCCTAGACAGAACGCAGGGGGAAGTAACCAAGCGTGAAACCGTTCTATGTATTTTGAAATGCCTCTAGCTCATTAAAGCACGTACATGGCTCAGTCCCACGCGCATATATATATATATATACACACACATACACACACACACACACACACGCTAGGCCTCTACGGGACACGAGCTATCCTGCCACCATTTAAGGACGCAGCTCCTCGGCGCTTCTTATTTATTTTGTTGCGTTTCTGCCGGCACGGCCGCCCCCGCCCCGCCGCCGCCCGCAGCACTGACCGGGGCCGAGGCCGGGAGCCGTCCCGCC
>JAYKAV010000356.1:1771062-1799767 GCA_035582835.1 Phoebastria nigripes | reverse complement strand
TACCACCCTCGGGACGGGCCCGCGCCCGCGCCCGCGCTCTGCCCTGAGGTAAAGCCACCGCCCCGGGCGGGGGAGGGGCGTTCCACAGGCTACCCATGAGCTTTCCTCAGCGGCGCCGCTCCTGGTGGCGGCGGGTCTGCGAGGCGCCCGGGTGCTGCTCTGCGGCTGTCCCCGCCGGGAGACAACGGGGAAGAGCCGAGAGAAGCTGGAGGGTGCCGAGCCCCGGCTCGGCGGGAGGCACGCGCGGCTCGGCGGGCCGGTGCCGGCGTGCCCGGGGGGCTTCACCCCATGGTCTCTGTAGTGGAAAGCGGTACTCCTGGGTTTTTTTTTTAAACTTATGAGGTACAAAGTAATAATTACAGTACGTAGTGATGGTTGGCTGAGTGAAACAGGTATTGGTAAGAGGGCAGAGTGCCAGGTGAGCAGCCAGGTCAGGCCACCTGCAAACTATCACTGCATGTGCTCTCCAAAAGAAAGCCCTTTCACTTTGGTTAGTAAAAAGAAAGCACAAAGCGTCTTGGCCTACTGCAAGCAAGATTTGCCAAACAAGTAGATTTGCTCCCTGGAAGCTGCTTCTGGCTCAGGAGGGTTTTCCAGAAGGGCAGTGCATATGCGTGAAGCCTTCGTCAGCCCCGCAGCGTGCGAGGCTGCAGTGGCTGCTCGGAGCTACCAAACAGGCTTGGAAAGCAACTGTGGCTACATGTAAATTAGAGCCACTCTGTGGCTTTGCTAACCTCGTTTGCGCTGAGGTGACAGTAGGAAGGGCGAAATAAGCACAGAAACTTTCTTTAAGTGCAGTATGGCCCAGGTTAACAAGGAGGCCCTGATTTTTCAAGTCCTTCGTTCTTGTTTGTGGAGCTTTGCTAGCTGTAATCTGTTTGGCAAACAAGAAAAATAATCCTCTCCTAGTTTACATTTTATTATAATCTTCCAGTTGCTTAAGCAGAGCAGCAGCTAGCTCCTGTAATAAACAAGCCCTTCACAGGCTGCTTGTTCATTAAAACACATTGAAGGCCCCAATTCAGTGTTCAAATACAACTTAATTTTAGGTTGGGTCACCTGTAGTCAAAGGAAAATTTAGGCAGTTGCCAAGTTGCTTGAGGTCTGGGGGGCTGAATGCAGCATAAATGGGGGAGAAAAATAGTATTTGATAAAAGCAATATTAGCATGTTTGAGATGTTTGTTTGATGTGCTGGAGAAGCAGCCAGAATAGACTGCTTCCTGCTTAATTGGAAGTTGAGCATCTTTCTTTGAGCATCTTTCTTTGTTATCATTGATCTCCTGGAGAGGCGGATGGGTTTGCTATCTTGCTGCACTTGTGAAATATACTTGAAAAGGCCCTCCTATGGCGTTTCTGTAATGGGGAAAGAAAATTGCATTCATTTTATATTCCTGCCAGGTACTTGTAGCAGTAGCTTGTTGTTCAGGAGGTAAATTATTCCTTGTGTGTTGAAATTTAAACTCCCACCATTTTTTGATATTCGGTGACACAGTACTCCTTTTGCAGCTGAGTAAATACATCTGTCCCAAGAAGGCTGACAGCTGAAACAGCTTTTGCTTTGAAACACACATTCACATCAGAATCCAGATGGGAGTTACCCTTACTTCCTGTGCGTTCACTCTTTTGAAATATAATGGAGGTTTGTGAAAAGCTGGACATTTACACCAGATCTCCCTGTCGTGTGGGATGACCAATCAGAATATCTCAAGACAATATATCTTATTTTGTTGATGAGGTGGAGAAAGCYAAGAATAGTTTATCCTGAGTCCTCTGCTCTGGTTTCAGAGAAGTATCCTTGTGTAGGAAAGCTCACAAGCATTTGCCTAACGCTGAGCACCATTTCAGTTCCATTTCTGTCAATGGAAGGAAAGTAAGCATATGCTTAAAGTTCAAGAAATGTGCAATGCTGGAATCTGTATTTCCAGTTACAGAATACACGTGTCGCTCTTGTCTTTATTTTTCTTCTGTTCCTATTATCATTTGGTTAATATATTGTGAAGTGACTTGTTTTATAAATGCTTACATAACACTTCAAGATTTAGGTGCAGTCTTTGTATTTTGCAATACTCATGGGTCTGCTAACAGCTAGCATCCTGCCTCTTTTGTATGGTTTTTATATCAAATGTCTTGTGCGGGTTTCTCATCTGTTAAACGGGCAGACGCACATGGACAGGCGTGCCAGGGAGCTGGCCCGTACGATGCTGTTTGTGGCCTGCGTGGAGTATGTGTGCTTTATCGCTTGTGCCATGCAGAGACCTTCTTCACCCTCTGATACGCGCGTTGCCCTGCGTCCTGGCGTGCGGAGGGAGCCTGGCTGGGGCCTGCCTCCGAGTGGGGCCCCTCGGGCTCCGYTCCCCAGGGAGCAGGGCATGACAGAATTGCTGTCAGTAGCTGGTCTGAGTAGGCTGGATTTGAACCGAGGTACCCAGAATGAAGTTCAGAGGCATGCCGCTGCTTCCCTCCTCCCCACTCTTTCTCCACAGGTACTGTTACTCCGAAGCTGCCCCGGGGAGCTTGGAAAACGCGGGCGGGCGCCCCGCGTCCCGCCGCCCCGGGGGCTCGCCCATCCCCGGCGCCCTGATGGAAACCATCTGCTCGGCGCCCGAGCGCAGGAAGCGCGCCGCTCGCTCTCCTCCTTCCTTCCTTTCTTTCCCGCAAGCAGCTCCGCGCGGAGAGGAGCCCAGCATTCGTAGTTTTTTAAATAAAAAATAAGCGGTATCGCTCCTCCGGGGTAGAGGGAGGAAGAAGGTTGTCAGACGGGGGGCTCGGTTCTTCCCTCCTCCTCCTCTGCCCATCGCATCTCCGCGCGGACCGGCAGGTCCTGCCCGGCTCCGGCGGGCTGCTCCCCACCCGCCCGTCTGGCCAGGACCCGGGTTTGGAGTCGGGGGGGCCGCCCACCCCTCTGCGGAGCCGGGGCCGATCGCTGCCGGCGGGAGCGGTGGCTCGGCCGCCCGGGGCTGCCCGGCCGCGGCGGGGCTGCAGCCCGGGCCGGGCTGCGCTGGGGGAGCAGGTTTCTTTGTTGGCTGCCGGGTGACTGGTTCCCATTAATCTCCCGCACTGGCCGTGGCCGTCTCCACTTCCTGCCTTTGCATACTTCTCTCTCCCTCGATCTCAGTCCCTTCCCTCCCCCTTCCCTCCCCCCTTTCTTTCTCTCCCTCTTCCCAGCTTCTCCAAAAAAGCTACAACCGCCCGGGCTGCGGGACGGGGGCTGCAGGCGTCCGGCGGAGGGAGCGTACCGCTGCGCGCCTCGGTAAGGGCCGGGGAGCCGCGCTGCTGGGTCGGTGGTCCCCTCTGGGGATCCGGGCAGGGGAGCGGGGCTGGGGGGAGAAACGATTGATCGTCCTCGGGCTCGCTGTCCCTGCACCCTGAGAGCCGCCCGCCTCCGGGGAGCGGGGAGGGCCGGGGATGCGCGGCGGCGGGGGCTCCCCGGACCACGGAGCCCCCGCGGCAACGGAGCCGCCGACGGCCGTGCCGGTGCGGGCCGGCCCCGCAACCCTGGCGGGGATCCCTGCCCTGCCCGGGGGGAGCGCAGATGGGAGCTGGGTCCTTGCGCACGGGCGGAGCGGGGGGTCGGTGATCCCGCGCTGGTGCGTCCTGTGCCACCGTCGTGCCTCGCGGGACGTTTCTTCGCGCGTGGGTGGCGAGGGCAGAGGCACCCCGGAGGGACAGAGCCCAGGAGACCACCTCGGCGGGACCGGGTTAACTATAACCGGGCTGGGGAGCCAGCCCGCCGAGTGTGGGGCTCTGATCTGGAGAGAGACGGGGAGCTGTGGCGCTTCTTTTCCCTTCCAGTGCCCACTCACATCGTCTATCCAGCCGGCTATAATGTTTGCATGCGTTTGAAAAGAGTAGAGGAGCCACCTGGACTCCAGCGGAAGACTTCAGGATCCCAAGACAGATTTAGCTGAAGAGCTAAGGGAGCTGCTTCAGCAGTTCACTTGGTGGGAAAATCAGATGTACTGCTCTTGGCTTGGTACCAAGCGTTTGCTTTACTAAGGAGCAGTGGGTCACCGCAATCAAAGAGTAGCGGCTACATATCAGAGAGCCTTCTTGTGTTTACTTCAGTTTTATCACTCAAATGTACTTTGAATTTTAGTAGTCAAGCTAAATGAAGCCGGATGCATAGTATTATTGCATAGAGTATGTCAATAGTAGTGTTTTCTGCACCCTTGTTTTACTGTTGCACTGACTTTGGGGAATAGGTTTTCTTTCATTTTTATTCTGAGTAGTCAGTCTTTAACTTCAGCCAGATATTGAATAATCCAGTAAAAACCACCTAGAGTGATGAAAACTTGTGGAAGATAAAGGATGAAACTGTTAGTTGCAGTCTGATTTCTGATGATGCAGAGTAGGATGAATTAAGTGAGATTTATTTGCCTTTGAGACTTGATACTGTTTTGATTATTCATGATTAATATATAGTCAGTAGATGAAAATATTCTATATAGTGGATGGGTAAGTTAACAGAGTAAAAGTAGAAGTATTTTATGTTTAAGGTGAGATCTGAGAAACTCATGTATGTTTAGGAATGTCAAAATTTAACCTTCATTTTGATGATCAGGTTATGCAGGTGGCATAGTGGAAATCTGTTACCAGGTTGAAGGGTGAGAGTAAGATTTATGGCTTTGACCATTCATTTCTCTCTTGTTTTAAGATTAGTTATTTAAAGGAAAACTGTAACACATTTAAGCAATTATGATTACTTTATATGATTACTTTATCAAGTTACCTTAGAATATAGTCGAGCACCTTTTAAAGCTAGCTACAGTCTATACACTGTTAAGAGTGACTAGACTGGCAGGGAACTGCCTTCTTGCTTCTGGGGTGCAACCAGAAGTTACCTCTGAGAGTATGGAGGAGTGGGGAGCAGGGCTCCTTGGGAAGGGGTAATAGCGTGGGTGGTGCTGGGCCTCACTGGGGCATGGAGACTGTCCTGCTCCTAAAAGTACATAGCATGTGTTCTCCTCTCATATGCAGAAATAAGGGAGTTCTGCCTGGCCTGGCTTTCTTCTGCTCCCTTCAGGGTGCTAAACTCCCCCAGCCAGCTTGCTCAGTGTAGTCACTGGTGCTGGGGAGGAGATGCGCCTTCTGTCCTCTCCTACCCTTACAGCATGTTTGTGCTGTGGCTGCCAGAATTTGCTCCAAGGAGCTCAGGACCTAGCATTGCCATTTCCCTGTAAGCAAGTGACTTTTAACATTATACTGTAGCTCTTTAAGGAGCGTGTGACCCCTTATTATTGGTGACCCTGTAAACCATTGTGTAATCTGTTGACTGTAACGTACCATGCCAATTTATTCTTGGTTGGGAAGTCTTGCCAAGGACTTGATGGAATAGCATGATTTTATCCACTTTATTGTTTTCATTGTGTTTCATAAACATCTAAGACCCTCTGGGAAGAATCACTGGGGCGACTGGGCCTCCTTTTTTTAATTGCTGGTTAAATAAGTGTTGCCAGTTTAAAAAAATAAAGTGGTATGCAGGATCTCAGAATGCCTGGAACTGCTAAGCACTCATGTTTAGGAAGCAGGACTATTTTTAGTGTACGGGCATTTAAAGAAATGATACTAGCCCCTTGTGAAGAGGTCACTGTGAAGTGCGCTGAAGAGCCTGCTTTTAACTGGAGAGCAAAACCAAGTTTCCCACAGTTGAGTAAAGCTAAAGAACCAGATTTGTACTTTTTCCACTTAATTGAAGAGGGAGAGGATGGACTTTTTGTTAGTTTACAGTAGTAGGAGTGAGGAGGCCCAAATTCTTATAGTACCAAAAAAAAAAAAAACCCCCCCAAAAAAACCAACCTGGTCTTGGTGAGACGCTTAGCTTTCTGATTCCCTCCAGTGAGTGTCTGCAATGGAGATGTAGGATTGAAAGGCATTTAACACTTTGAGAAGGGCTGGGAACTGGCAGCTGAGAATACGGTGTATCCCTCAGGATCTGTGTTTGTGGCAGGTCACAACTCTCTTGAATGGATCCCTGGCTGCCACCCTTATCTATAGCTAAAAGAACTGGGATAAAACTTAAAAAAAAAAAAAAAAAAAAAAAAAAGGGAAAAAAAAAAAAAAAAAAAAAAAAAAAAAAAAAGTGTGGATGTTGAGAACTCACGGTGATTTGGGATCCTAAATCAATTCTGAATATGGGACTGAGGTTGTTAAACAAATTACTTTGGATCCAGAGAAGACTTTGCTCAACTCATCTGAGAAAGATGGAGACAGACTCTTTAGTAGGGCCTGTAGCAATAAGACAAGGCGTAATGGTTTTAAACTAAAAGAGGGTAGATTCAGACTAGCTATAAGGAAGAAATTTTTTACGATGAGGGTGGTGAAACACTGGAACAGGTTGCCCAGAGAAGTGGTAGATGCCCCATCCCTGGAAACATTCAAGGTCAGGTTGGACGGGACTCTGAGCCGCCAACCTGATCYAGCTGAAGATGTCCCTGGCCATGGCAGAGGTGTTGGACTAGATGATCTTTAAAGGTCCCTTCCAACCCAAACTATATTATGATTCTATGATCTGCTTGGAAAATAGAAGTTCTTGCTTTTGATGGCTTAAAAGAATGTGGTTTAGGTCAAAGTTACCACTGTGTGCTAGACCCATCATGTCATCTATGGGGTCTTGAGTAATCTAGATATGGTTAATGTAACCCAGTCTCATGCAGGGCAGAGGACCAAAATCTGGACTGATCAGACTTTCAAAATGTACCAAATGATAGTTGAGTCAAGTCGAGTTTCAGTCCAAACTTTATTGATGTCTTGTTTAACGTAAGTTCAGTTTAGATTACAAATTACTACTTTTAGTTTTTTTTTTCCCCCAATGCCGAATGCCATGTGTGTTAGTTTTGTCTCTATGCTGTAAAGTGTGTGCAACTGTTGCTTTTCAGATTTTTTGGTCTGCAGTTGGGATTTAGTTGGCGGTGCAGATAGAGGCAAGTTTGGGGAACTGAATGCAAATATTTACATTCTCAGTTTGGCCTAGTCCTTGTGCTTGTAAACACTCATGGTCTTATTGAACTTCGGTGAGGTTATAAGTGGCTTTGCCAAGCCTTGGAGAGTCACACCCTACAAGACCTGAAATTCCCCCTTCTGGGAAGAGTTTTGGATATGTTTTTCAGGTGTACGTACATCAGCTGAAAGTTAGTACTCATCACTCTTACCCCTCATCTGACTGCAAAATCTTTTCCTGTATCTTGCTTCTTTTTTATGTAGAAATGCCTTATGCTGGTGAGATGTGTCAAGTTAAATGTCATGGAAGAGAAGTCCTGCCCACCTACAAGGTGCTGCGCAGGCTCCGGAAATCCTGGTCTCCTGTGCTGCTCTAGAGCTCTGCCCTGGTAGAGAGGGGCCACAGTGAAGATCCTCCTCCCTCCATAGCTACCGTTTTCCCTGTCCTTGCTGTTTGGGTGTGCAGAAATAAAGTTTGAGGACTGATTTGAACAATGGGGATGTTTGCTCATGGAGAATCAGATTTAAGTCCTCTTTTCATTCATATAGGCTTTGAACAGCTGTCAAATTTTGTTAGAAACTTTTTATTCACTAGGGACTGAGCCTGAAAGTTTTTTTTCTGCATTAGCAATTGGACTTTCTGAAGTCCACCTTACCACAAACTGTAGAGATAGGGATCAGCTGGTACATAACACCTCGTGGCCCAACCACCCTCTTGTTTGGGTATGCCTTTCTATTTGGGTCTGTTGCTGTTAACCAGAGTTTGAAATTAGATATGAAAGTTTASTTGCAGAGAGCTTGAGACTATAGATAGAGGTGATTGAGTTGCAATGAGTTACAATAAGAGTTCCTACTCATCAGTTGAGGTCTGTAACTTTGTATTCTTAGTCAACCTAGTTTGGAAGAAGACTGTATTAGCTTAATCCACAGTGAACGTGTTTAGAGTAGCCTAACTTTGTTCTCTATCTGGAGCATATACCCAGATAGTTAGAACTGTTCAGGTAAATGAATGCTATAATTCATATAGCCAGTGCTTTTGAGACGTTCTGCTGTAAGCTTCTGACCTTGGATATGTGTTTGTTAGGTTGAGGAACATAGGAAAAGAGTAGGCATTCATTTTTAATGCCACCTTTCACCATTCTTTGAAGATATGTTTGTTTGAGCTGTATCTGTCTGCTGAAAACCTGTTAGCCGCTGCAGAGTAGCTGAGACTTCAGTGAATTTGTGCAAATGGAGAAGTCCTTAAGGAGACACTGAAAGCACAGTGAGTTTTTGTCGGAAATGCACCCTGCGTGTGTTCGTGCACGCAGGAACAGGATGTTACTTCAGTTTAAGTATATCTGTCTCCTAATTTCTCTTTAAAATGAAGATGTAAAAATGCTTGATGTACGAACATTTAGTGTTAGCACTGGTGCCAACACAGGAAACCAGGTCTTTGAGTTGAAACATTTAGCATTATTCCCTAACTCCCACGTTACTAAAAACACTCGTTGTGTAAAGTTTTAATACTATTATTCATTTCATCATTTTGACGGGGTCGTCACACTGAATTAATGGTTTGCATTTTTTCCCCTTAAGAAAAAGATTAGTTGTCTTCATGGGACATCCAGTCACAATCACAGGGGACAGATGCTAACTGGATAGCATTGTGCAAAGCGCCCTGCTCGGCCTGCTATTCCAAGTATTAGGGCAGAGACCAAAGTACTTTAGGAGAGCTGCCCCGGAAGATCTCGCAACCCTTCTTCAGCGAGGAGCAGATGTTCCAGACGCGGACTCTGTTCATTGTTCCGAGAAGTCCTTCAAGTCAGGAGATGGATCTGCCTCTTGACATTTTTGCTTTCAACATTGTTACTTCTTTGAGGGAGTGCAAATAGTTTTTGCAAGACAGGGTGGAAGGAATGAGGAGCTCTAATGATTTTGATCCTTTGTCCTGGTGGAAACTCTTATCACTCAAGGTCACTGGAAAGGGAAGTATATTTGTCCTGAAGTCATGTTTCTTTCTGTGTGGGCACAGTGTGCTAAAGAAAAATGGGGCATATTGACTTGCTGTGTGTGAAAGTGCTTCTCATTTGTGCTACAGAATTTTAATGATTGGAGTTTCCAGTTTGCCTCCTCTCTTAATCCCGGCTCTAGGCTCACAAGATCGTGTTAGCCAGTGTTGTTCAAATGAGCTTCATTAACCAGGAATATTGTTTTGAAGATATGGCAGATCAGCAAAGTGCAAAAGTTTACCAAATCTCCTGTGTGATGGCAGGCTCTGATTATTTCTGCTGTTAAGTTGCAAATTGGGCAGCAGTTCCACACCACAGCTTGCTTTTTACTCCCCACTATATCCCTGCTATATTGTTAACTTTAGTCTTTGAGCAGAACATCCCCCATGCCACTCAAACTGTGTAAGAAAGAGAGGCGAGATCAGAGTAGGAAAGGACAGAAAGGGATCAGAAAGAAGAGGCCTAAAATAATCTCAACCTCCCTATAGGCCTTTTGTAAATATTACTTAACAATCTCCAAAATTGTTAAAACAGCATTCAGTACTCGTCAATACAATTCATGGAGCTTTAGGTTTGTATGCATATTTCTCTGTTAGTGTTTTATGGATGCATCCATCACCATTTCTCCTGTGGAAATGGGTAAATATCCTAAATTATTTAATTGTAATGTTTAAAAAAAAATTCCATGCAAGGAAAGCCAAGGACAAACACTAGCAGCTCATGTTGTCTCCTACTCAGCACCTGTCTTGTCTGAAAGCCCGTGTGACACTCATGGGTACTCCTGAGCTTTAACGGCACAACCTTGATTGTCTGTTTTTGGTATTAACAGACTTCAGGATATCTTCTAAGCCTCCCTCCCCGCTTTCACAGGTGTTGTGCTTAAGCTCTGCCCTCCCCAGTGCCAGGGATTGGTGCTGAGGGGTTTCCTGCTGATTGGCTCAGTGCTTTATTATCCTCTGAACCAACACCTTGAGCAGGGCCCTTTGAGGCTTTTGCTGCTATAGTTGCAGAGCAGCCAGCAGAGGAACTGGTCTTTCTCTCCAGAGATGTCCTCAGGCCTGGGTGAGTTAAGGATAATCTTCATTGGCCTGTCCTGCTTTTCCTGTGGCTACATAACTTGGACAACACAGGTAACTCCCTAGAAAAAATAAATTCAAGAGAGGCAAGGGCCCTCAGACTCCTGCCATTTTACATGTAAGTAAAGCTTCATCTAAACCGCTGTGCTTTGGGGAAACTTGCCTGTTAGCTCCATTTGTCAATCTTTTCTCTTTGGCTTTTCTTACTGTGTTTCTTTTCTTCTTTCTCCTTTTAGCCCTTGAGCCTCCCTCTCAAAGCACTCCAAACCCAGCAGCTGGGCTTTAATGAACTGTATGTGTCATACCCTCTAGTTGTGCTGCCACTGTGTCCAGGCTGTATATGGATGTGAGATCTAGATTTTGTGGGTACCACTTTAACTGTGGCTTGGGGTTCATTAGGCCCTACAAAGGGGGTAAATGGTGACAGAGAGATTCTTCATTCACCTGTGAGCATCGGGGCTTCTTGTCTGTCATAGACATTCCCTGATAGCAGCTATTTGAGCTGCAGGAAGACAGCTGGTGATATATCCCTCTGCTTGGCCACTTTTTCTGATGTTCAGATTTGTATTTAGTGGAACACCAAGAGAGATGTCAGATTGTGCTTTGCACCCTAAAACCAGTATCACATAAGATTTKATTGAGATTCAGCTTTAATTCTGGCTTTGTTTGCCATTGAGTTCTCTCCCTGCAAGACAGTTATCTCTGAGTTGGAGAAACTACCAGAGAAGTTGATGAATGTGCAGCTAAGATGATGTCTCCCAAATGAAACAGTAAGAGAGCCATGAGGTTTTCAGTGGCAAGCACATGCTTCAGAGAGAGAATAACAGTGGAGGGTAAAAAGTTATGAGAAAAATATATTGTTTGTTTATCCATCCACCTCCATGAGTTTGTGCCTGGCAGGGGGACACTCCAGGTTATGTGGCTGAAGGGAAATGATTGTCTTATCTTTTCAGTTGGGTGGATCGTTGTATACTGTGATATATCTGGCAACAGAAAAACTGAAGAGGTTAATACCTAGCATAAAAGCACAGCCTATATGAAAGATGAGAGAATTTACTTTCTGCCCTGGGTGAAACCAACTTCTCTTTTGAAGATTAATGGTTCAATCCATTATCATTATTCTTAGTTGAGAGCATAATTATGCATGGAGAGTATGAGATGAACCAGATTGTAGTTTTTGGCATACTAGTGTTGACCCAGAACTACTGTGGATAGACTGATGTGATAGAGGAAGGAATCTGTCCTATTCTTAAGTTTGGAGAGATAGTAGAGCTTTTTGCCCTGTAGAACTGTATCTGAGCTACCGGGCTGGAGGTATGCTCTGGAAGCAGAATAATTAAGTTCAGTGGCATATTCATGTGAGAAATGAAAATATGTAATGAATTTTGAGGGACATACATATTCACGAGCCCATGGATAATGGATAAAACAGCAGGAATCCAGCCCTGGATAGCTTAGTGCTTTGTCTTGGACCAAAACTTCCTTTTCCCTTTCCCGTATGCTTTGCAGCAGAGCAGGCTGGCAACCACATCTGCTTGTCCAGCCCAGACAAACATGTAGTCAGAAGGTTAGCTGGGGTGGAGACCACACAAAGCAGTGTGATTTGGACGAGGTGGATTATCCCAGCATATAGGCAGTGTCTACTCAACTCTTCCTCACCTGGCACTTTATTTCTGGCTGTGACTTTTCAAATTGTTTCTGAATCCAGCTTCCCCGCCCCCCCCGCCTAGGTAGGCAAAGAGTAAAATGCAAGTACGTGTCAGCTGTTTTGAAAGAAGGTTTTTTGTGGAGGCTTAGCATGACCCTAAATGCTGGATAGTCACTAAAAGACTTTTTGATCCAAGACTCATTGACATAAAAGATAAACACCCCCCCCCCAATACACAACAAAGGGACTTACCTCCATAACTTCTAAAAACTGGATGCAGGAATCCTACACCTGGGGCTAATGGAGATATGTTATTGTCATCTCTAGGCTTTATCTTGGGGATTTTAAAAATCTGAATGATTAGGACTTCTGAAGCAAATTAGGATTAGTGGTTTCTGGAGTAGGGCAAATGGCAATAAAAAACAGGAACTGAATTCAGACAATGGCAGAAAGATGATGAGATATTGCAGCAGTGTAGCATCTTTCATTTGTAAATCYAAAAGCACTTAACAAAATGTGAATGAGTGAAAGCCTGCATATAACGTTGGTAGATGAGGGAAGCATCAATACAGATGAGAAGGTTCAGGAAGGTAATCCTGGGAACAGATAAAACCTTTTCTCTCCATTTTCAGTTTAAGTCTTAGGAAAATCAGAAATATATTGTGAGGCAAAGTATTTTCTTTCATCTTGAACTGTAAATAAATACCCAGAGTAGTGCTTTTGAGACGACAATACTGCTGCTGCCCTTCAGTGCTTCAAAAGGCTTTTTTTTAAACTAGAAGGTGATTTCAAGTGAAGTTACTTAATTTCAAAATTTGTATGATTCGGTGGTGAGACTAGCAGGATAGTTTAGGCTTTTAAGACCATGTTTCTTAACTACTTAATCTCAAATATTTATTAATGGACTGATGTAGATAGATACGATGTTAATTTTCTTTTTTTTTTTTTTCCCCTCTCCTTTCTTTCTTGAAAAGCATGAGTTCTTCTGTATCCACTTATGTTTGATTTTTGAGACTTGGTCATAATCATTATTTCTGGTTACAAGGTGGCAGTTATTTTGTATCTACTATTCCCCCCCCCCCCCCTTATAAATTTATGCCAAGAGGCAAAGATACACTCTCGGACATCAATGTGCAGCCCAGGTTTACATCTTATGCAGAGTATATTTATCATAACTATTCAAAAGATAGTAATTTATCCATATCATTTCACAAATATTCCAAGCAGCATTTTCTGTATGCTGATTAAATTAGCTGTAAAACCCTTTTTATTGATGTAAACAGAGGTTAGCTTTGATATACAAGTTAGCACAGCAGATATTTCGGTTATTCCTAAACTTCATTTTGACCAGCGAGTGCAGGAGACAAAGACCCCTTCTGCCTTCACCATTTCCTATCTTTATTTGTGGGTTCTCAGCTCTCTACAAAGCCTTAACCAGGCTAGATTTGAATAGAATAAAAAATGCTCTGGCTTTTTGTACAACCCTGCTGAGATTTTCTAAGTCACTTATGAGAGTTAGATGCTCATTTTCCATTAAAGTCAGTTTGAACCAGATACAAAAATCCTCAGTGTGGCTTTGGCCTAATTGTTTAACAATAAAACATCCACATGTTCTTCTTAGAGGGAACTCAGGATCTTAATGTTAGGAATGTGATTAAGTATTGCAAACAAAAGTCAGCAACTTATTGTTTCAATGTTTTCCTTGTATTAAAGATACTTATACGTCTGTATATATCTCCACTGAAACAGAAAAGTACCTCTTTCTTAAAACAATTTTACCCCAAAATATCTGCTTTACTTTTGTTCTCAAACTCAGAAGAAAACAGCTTTGCTCTGTAACGTCAGTGTTTTTGTACTCTTATCCCTTTGATTTTTATCCACTCTGGGAATAATCGCCCATAAAGAAGAGCATGTTCATCTTTCTCCAAAAGAGAATTATTTCTTTTCCAGAAGCAACAACTATTAAGTACAATGTCTATAGAAAGACGTGAATCCAGGTAAAGAGATACTAGCTTGCTAATCTCTTGTCCTGTTCCCGGCTTTGTTGTTCACTCGCTCAGAGATCCTCTAAGTCATTCCATTACCTGCAACCTCAGTTTCTCTGTGCATCTGTAAAGGGATAACTGATATCTCTCCACGTATTCCTGAGATCTGCACATTAAAGAAGCAAAAGTTACTAGATGTTTGTATTGAGCTGTTATGGCATGGACCTTTGCTTTTGTTGCATTTCTTTCCTAACTTGGAAAAGATGTGATGGGCTGAAATTGCACTCTGAAAGCTGATGGCAGTTTTACTGTAAAGTTTCAGTGAGTGGAAGATTGAGCCTGAAAAGTGCATGTGACTCGGGGAGCTCTGAACTTAGGAAGGCAGTACCTCGTGTTTGTTCTGCACTGACACCTCTAGCCAAGCAAAGAAAAGGTGTTGACATTGGAAGGAGCTGCAGCTATGCTCCTTTGCCAAATATGAGGTGAAGCCCTGAAGGGAAGGAATAGCAATGATGTATGACCCAGTAAAGAGTATTCAAGACTGCTCCCTCAAAGTATCTGGACCCTCCAAGGCACCTGAAAATTCACCAACTGCCAGCTGGGCACTCTTGTTAGAGGCTCAAAACATATAGGTTTTATCAGCCTATTAAAGCAGGACTATGCAAGGGCACTGTTACGTTATTTTTTGTGATGCAGCAGAAGTTCTGAATTTCCTTTTTCTCATCACATTTCCCATTGTCCAGTAATTGTAGCATCTATCAGGTTACACTTTCATTTAAACAAAATAATACAAATATATTTACAGTTAAACATGCTACATAAATACCTTATTTTACTGCTTTATTAAATGTGTAACAAATCTGTTTGGCAGTCACCTAATAGGAAATGGTGTATAGGTCTCTCTTGCACATTTACTGGGCTCTGAAGTTTTCAGGTTCAGGTTAAATTGGGTTTTAGATAACACTTTCTCTGAAAAACCTTTCAAATAACCTTATTTCTTTCTCAGTCCCTTGGATTCTGTAGGAACTTTGTTAGTTTTTTATGTATGCCACCTGCTTGAATTGCTAGAGTGACTTCCATCCCCTGAAGCAAACACTGCTGCAACTTTTCCAAAATACATTTTTGTACAGTGTAAATGGATTGCACTTGGGTCAATTTTTTTTTTTTTTTTTGAGCTACATGGATAAAATACAGGAGGAGGAGAATAAGCAGGTAACAGGAGCCTTATTTACATCCTCAACTATGCTATGGTTTCCGCAGCGTCTTTTTACTCATGCTCGGTACCACAGCTGTAAGTTTTTCTCCTGTCCCCTCTGTTGTGGAAGGGTTGCAGGCTGGTTAAGTGAGCTGCTCTCTTTTCCTCCCCAAGTAATTTTTCTGGTCCTTTTTCTACATTCATGTAGATGTTTCCACAGAGCTTGGATCATGAGCTGAGTTGGCTGATCTTTCATGACAGCACTTTTTTGTATTTACCAAAAGTTTCTTTCAGTACCATACTAGATTTGTTGCTACTCTGGAAACTCTCTCCTTTCCTTGTGAGCTGATGGTGGGAGATGGTTTAAACAAGAGGCCAGGCTGGGTGGCAATTTCTGACTCATGGGGAAAGAAGGAACACTAAAGGGACAGAAAGTGGTTTAAACTTGTGTATCATGAGACTGAATGGAGGTGATTTTTAGTATACTTGCCGCTTGTTTTCCTCAGAGCTGTTCTCTGGCCTGAGGGAATCACTTCTGCAAAGTCTCCTTGGTTTAGGCAGTTTGTGACCTGCCCCCTGGCCTCACAGCTGCTCCGTCCTCAGGCGGTTTGGGCATGTCTTTACACCGGGCCAAATGCCAATTGCATATTTGGGACTGAAACCCCATCTGGTTTTTTTGAGCCAGAAGAAAAATCCTGAAAATGTGTCTGTCTTTTATATTTTGTAAAGGATGTTGTTCAAAATAGGGGAAATAGAAGTTTAAACCTTGAACTATATAAATACTTGAGTTATCTCAGCAAAATGCAAGTGCATTAAAGTGCATGCAAACAGCATGATACTGTGTTTCTTAGAAGAGGATAGTGAAGTAATGGAAAAAAACTCCCAACAAGGTGAAAATGAAGTTAGATCTTCCCAGTGGTTTTGTTTCCCATTTGGAAACCTGATCCATTGATTGTTTTTTGTACTATGCTTAGTAGCAACAGCAAGTGAACTGAAAAGCAGGGACAAACATATGTTTTTTTCCATGGCTGATACTTAACAAGATCAGGGTTATATATCCTTCTTTAAGGCTGAGTGATGCCCAGTTGTTGTCCACCTGGGCGCGCAGTTGTAAGAAAACGAATGCCTTTAATACATTGGTTTTCTGCTCCATTTGTCTAGAAAGCAGCTCCTGGGGGATCGCTGTGCTGTGAGGAGCATGCTCCTGGTTGGAATTTGCAATGACCACCTATAGTGCTCTTCCTTACTGTCAGGCTGAATCTCAGTCTTTCCTGCAATGATGTTTGAAAGACTGATTAAGAAAAGTAGCCTGCATCCCACTCCCCTGCTTCTCAGAGTATTTCTTACTCCACTGAATGTAAAAGGGTGAAACCCCCAGTATGATAGTGTTTTACCCTTGCTTAAAGAAGAATGTAAAATTTTCAGCAGGATTGGAAGCAGTGTGGAATCTGCCTTTGAATTAGGACTAGTGGGTTTGGCGAAGCAAGGCGTGTGATGCGAAACTAGTTTTTGCAAGGTCCTCTAAGACTTTCTGACTAAACAGTTTCTCATGAGCTAAACAGTACTGGGAAAGGCTTGCTATGTGGGTAGGAGACCTCCCAAGAGCATGTTTGGTTCTGTGATTCAGTGTATGGCATCTGGCCCCTGAACAGAGAAGACATGTATCAGTGGTCCAGCAATGAGCTGAGGGCACAGTCCTGTTGGAGACCATGGTTTTCAAATGAGATGTGGATCAGGTGCGGGACTTAAAGTGACTTAATGCTTGTGCCTGTCTGCCTGAGGAGTCATTACATCTCTTAGATTTAAAGAATCGTTCTAGGCACTCTGAGCTCACAAGAATGTAATAATGATTGCCCTGCAACATTAAAGTGTCATCTAAAGATAACATAAGCTCAGCCCACCAACACTATTAAACAATCATAAACAGCACAGATTAAGTTAGCCAGTAAATCAAACCAGGAAAAAACCTCCCTTCTAGCCTTACCAACCCCTACAGAGACTTGTTGCTTTTGACTGCTCCTTGGAAGATTACCAAATTTGGAAACATGGCATATTTCTGACCAATTTGGCATCAAGCACAGGGTGCTATTTAAATTCTGGTTTGGTTTACTGCACTTTTGCCTCCACAAACTTCCCCTCTTGCTCTAAATGGATACAATAATATTTTTTCCTTCATGCCCTCTATACTTCTGTGGCTTTGTACTGTTAAATGAGTATTATGCCTCGCTCCAGACAGCTGTATTTCAGCAGTAGATGAAGCAATTTGTGTGAGTGCCTACTTTTCACTATTTATTTTTCAAAGGTGTTGCAAGGTTATTAATTGTTAAATGCTTTGAAATTCTTCCTTGAGGAATATCATAGGATTTGGAGCAGTGTTTGAATCAACGAAGGCATAAAGATGTTTCTTGTATGTGTTGTGAAGTCTTCAGGTCATATTTGTGCACGTGATAACACCTATCTCCAACACAGTGCTTTCCATTGCAATTCTCCAAAGTGCTTTGCAAAGCTGATCAGAGCCATTACTAGAGCTAATTGAAAGTTTTTGATTTAAYGAAGCACGATTAAAATACGCTATTTTGATGGTGCTGACACTTTGTGGAATTAAGTTGATGCCAGGAGAGCTTCCTACGGAGCCAGAGTGGGCTAGAGGCCTAACTGAAACGGAAACAAACCCAGCAACTGCTTTTTATGGGAAAATGGACGTATCAGCACAACTATCTTATTGTGCAACACAAGGGTTTTTGGTTTCATTCAAACATTAAATAAAAGCAAAGAATGAAACTGTGAATATTGTAATGTCCTTGAATGACTTTAGCCAGTATCTCCTTTTTGTAGATTAAGAAATGAAAGCGGAGGGAAATAAAATTACTTGCATGACTGGAGTTGCCTAATATGCCAAAGATGTAGCTGGGGTTTTGAGTCCTCTGGCCACAGAGCTACCTCTCCGATACTTCACCGTAGTTTAACAAGGTACTTGCTTTACCACTTTTGCATAAGCATTATTATTTTCTTCCAGAAATTAAACTTACAGTTCCAAGCAAAGCAAAGTGTGTAGATAAATAATGACAGTGAATTTCTCCTGTTCAAAGAAGAGGGAAGATAGGTCTACCTTTACCTTTAAATGCTTACACTGTAAATGAGAACAAAACATTAACTGTTTCACTGCTGATATATTGTAACAGTTCCGACTTTCTCAGATTATAATAGGAGTTTGGGAGCAGAGGTGGAACTGGAATGAATTTCCTCATATTATAAAAAAATAAAGTGGATTCTTGCTGTTTCTCAGTATCTCTAACAATATACCTGTTATGACACTACAGAATAGATGGCAGGAAAATACTAAGATATACCTGTGGCAGGATGGATTTCATCTTGAAGTTTTGAAAGTAACTGATCCAGCCAAGTAATGCTGTGCTGCCCCACTCTATCTTCTTTTAAGTCATTCTAAAAGACAATGCTTATTCTGCATTGCTTTGCTGTTTATGAAGTGAAAACAAGGTGCTGCCTTCAAGTCAGAAAAGGCCTTCCTCTAACAAATGGCAAAGATTCAGTGGCCCATTTATTGTCTTGACATTTTTGTTTTAGCATTCCAGTTTGCAGAGCGGTCTCCGGAGGTTTCTAAAGTATGCATGAATAAGAGAGAGAAACGTGCTCCTATTTTCTTTTGGGAACGTTGGGGGTTTTAGCGTGGAGACAGGCCTGGCTGTCTATCTAAACCCATCTCTCATTCCTATTGGCATTGGCAGGAATCCGGGTGGCATAGCACCCTCCTACCTCATCTTCTACTTTTCCTTGCATTTTGTCTCTGTACCTACCTTCATCGTCCATGCCATGCTGTTCGCGAACAAGTCCATGGTCTCCTCAGATGTCTCTTCCATTGGCTGACTTTTTTTATTACCTTTATTTATATTCCAGTGTTGTCTACAAGCACCAGTTAGTGATTGAAGACAGATTTCTTGGTCTTTCTACATGCATAAACTGTATGTGCGAGCAATAACAAAGGTCCCTTTTTGATTGGAAAAAGGCAGATATGAGAAGTGGACAGGAGGAGGAGAAATACATGTTAACCTTCATCCGTTTATTGGTAGTATGCTAAAAAGTGGTCAAATATGTTACCCTCTAACAATTCTCAAAGGTTGTGGGATGACTGGGCTCTAAGCAGGTTTACGCAGCGTTGGTCTTGAAAAATTCTGCATGGGAATCTTCATCRCATATGGGAGAGAAATTATGTTTCTATCCCAGAACATAAATGACATGCTAACTTGAATAGCTTTGTAGCGTGGAATGTCTTTCTTTCCTTCATAGCTTTACATAGTTCAGTGCTTCCCCTTCTTCATGTCCTCATGCCCGAAGAATGCAGACGAATAGCTGAAAAAGGTTTGTTTCTAGTGCTGTTAGGTCATTAAGGTTCTTGGCCAAAAAATATCCCTGACCTCCCTGGTCAGAGGAAACCACATCAACAGCAATAGTTTTAAGGAGATTATAGCTAGTGTGTCTCAGCTGTTGTGTATGAGGCCTAAGGGGATAGAGCAAAACCTGCTGTGACTCTTGTTCTCATCCTTAAGCATGTGTCCAGTGAAAACCTTTATGCTTCATTTCATGCAAGGATAATGCCTAGAGAAGATAGAGAGGCATTCTTCCTGTGTCCGTGTTTTTTTTAAAACTTCAGGACACTACCCATCGAAATCCTGAGAACAGAGGGTTTGTTGGCCTCTCCAGCTGAAGAAATTGAGCTCTTTGGAGGAGCTGGGCATCAGTTATGAAAGTGTATAATTGACACTGAACTGATTGTACCACAAGTTTTTGCCTTTCAAATTTCAGGGCAAACTACTTCCAACAAATCCATGCATGTGGACGTGAAGCACTTTCATTTTTCTATCGGGGAGCAATCAGCACAGCTTTCTGCTATATGGCTAACACCTCCAGCAAATTTCCTCTGAACTGGAGCCGCCCTGTGGCCTTGCAGCACAAAAGCACCTTTGACAGGTGTGATCCGAGAGAGGCTGTTTATGACAGACACTGGAAATGTTGTCAAGCTGGCATCAGAGGAGCACCTGAAAAGCTAATACTTGATCAAGGAGAAGCATCAAGAGCCAAATCCCGGGATCTTGAGTTCCAGCCAGCAAATCAGAATTCTGCAGGAGGCAACAGAAAAATCTTGTGGAATATTCTGTATTCTGCCTGCATTACAGCAATCTGTTTCTATATTTCTGAATATAATCAAATACCCTAAATTGCGTAAGTTGTTTGTGAAGAGGTTGATAAGAAAACAGTGGTGGCAAATGCCTTATCTCTGTCTTCCTCATAGTGGATGCTCCTGGTCCTTCACCATTCTGACTGATCTTTTGGAGTTGTCTCTGCATTTATAGCTCACTGGGGTCTGTGCCCAAGTCATGTTTTAACCTTTGGGACCCAAAGCTTCTAACACTGGATTTGATGGCATAGAGGGCTCTAGGGGAACATCTTTTGGGCTCTTAAAAATTTTTCTGTTTTCTTGCTTGTGGCACCCCGCTTTGTATACAGACCTCTTCCAAACTGCTCCAGTTTGTTTTGTTGTTTTTTTGGKTTTTTTTGTTTGTTTGTTTGTTTTTAAGTATTTTTGTTTTCCTCTGGTGTTTTCTGTCATCTTTCTTTTTACCTTTGGCTTCACAGTCCTCTGAAGAATATTTTTATTTTGTCTCCACATCCTCCCATTTCAGTTGCCTCATGCTCTTGCCCTAGTTACTTGTACTGTGAGTTGTTGGATTTTTTTTTTTTTTTTTTTTTTTTAAATTTTATCAAGAAAGTACTTGAAACTTATTGCTTCATTAGAAAAGCTCACAGTAAAGCACTTGATCCTGTTTCCATATGGAAGGTGGAATACACTGACTGTGTATAAACTGAGTCCTCAGCAGAGATTCCTCTGATGCTGGGAATCCTTCTCCATTGTCTCTCTGTGGAACCTGAGAAGAGTAATCGAAGAACATGTATCTTAAATCCAAATCAATGTGCAACTCGCATCTGTTATTTGAGAGTATGGTGCTTCACCCTTTCTGATAAAGAACCCATATTCAGGGAGTTGACATAATCTTCCTCAAATGGTTAATACCTGATTAGTTTCAGATAAAGTTTATTTTCTTGCAGTTATTGTTGTTGTTCCTAGTCCCAACCTTTCCTTTGTTGTGAACCTTGTGGGAAGGTTTGCTTGTGTGATAGGGCTGGGCTAATTTCACCACATCCAGAAACCTAATGATTTAAACTTCTGGATTCAGTTCCAAATGGCCTACATTCCCATAAGGCTTGTGTTCATTGCTGAGCATTGTTTTGTGTATTTTCTTTATTACGTTAAAGACCTTTTGAGTGTGGTCACCATTGGGTACAAGTATCTGCAGAACTGAGTATCCTTTGGGGAAACTGAGTTTCAGTTCTTTGAGCAAGCGTGTAGTATTGAAACGGAGCAATGCAGACAGATGTTAGAGCTGCAAAGGTGTCCTTGCGGAGAGAACGTACAAGATCTCTCTTCTTCCTCCAGGTTTCCCTCCTGGAAACCTGGGCTACCTGTGGGACTCCCAGACCACCTATGCCAGCCCACTTTTGCCCTTTATTATTATCTCTCATATTGTCTTCACACAGAACATGAGAGTGTCTTTTGTAGGCATGTGGACCAGAATGACCACCAAAGGCTCGAGAGGCCAGTGTTGGTGAGCAAAGACCCCTCTTTATCTTCTGGGGGGAGGGGAGGGAACCCCACAACCTACCCCCCAAAAAACCAAAAACGAATCCCCCCAGAACAGAATATGTAGGTAGTGACACTGCAAGAGCTTTTGCACAGCTATTTACAGAGACAACACTTTTCTGGGAGGGGGAAAAAAAACCCAAACAAAAAAAACAGTGGTATACTTTACTGTGTACACTTTAGCAAGAAAATATAAATTGTCCAGATTTACCAAGGAACAGTAAAAGTCCCTGGTGTCTCATGAAACCATTGTGTGTAATGACATGCAATACCTGAACACAGTGTTTGAGCTGAAGTCTGTTGAAATAAGGGACTGTTGTTCTAATGGTTTGCCTAAGTAGACTTTGGGTAAAGCTCTTGGGAAACAGCAGTGTTGCCTGAGACTTGGAGTATAGTTTGTTTTCTTTTAATGAACAAGGCTTTCTCCATGGCTTTTCTTTTTGAAAAGCAGTGTTTGCTATGCAGGATATGAATCACTGCAGGTGGACCGGTTCATTGATTTTAAAGGTGTTGCCTCTTTACTTGACTAAGCAAGTAAAACTTTGCTACTAGCCAGGTGGTGGCTGAGATTGTTACAGGCCTGGCATATTTAATGAGATAAATCCTTTTTATTTTTTTTTTTTTTTTTTTTAAGCAGAGGGATATTCTAATTAAAAGGTAGAGTTTGGATTCTGCATGTGCATGCTACTGCCAAGCACAGGAAAAGTAGTGAGGTTGGCATGCTGAGAGGCATGGACTTCACTGACTTTTGGGGATATCCCTATCTGAATTGGAAAAGAGGAAGGAAGATTCACTTTGGGATAACTTTTCTTTTTTTTCCTTCTTGAAATATAATGTATTTTTTTAATTTTGAAATTAAAGTCCAACTAAACTTCCAAGTACAATTTTTGTTTTGAAATGAAATCTCAATATACTTCATTTTAGAAAATGTTGCAGAAAAACATGTCCTTAATTATTTACAGGCAAAATATTTCAGAGTGGATTTTGTACCACCAAATCTTACTTTTTGATGAGCAAAACGTTGAAAGCAATTCAACTTGCTTGAATATTTTTGTCCATTTTAACAGTCATGGAAACATCCAGATCATTTAGTCCCAATCTCCTCTAGATCCTTGTGGCATAGTGATTTTTAAGGTAATCTCTGCTTTCTGAAAATTTGAAACAAACAAACAATGCAGGTAGGTTATTTAGGAAGTAGAGAGCTGTATGTAAAATGGTACCTCTCCCAAAACAAAATGATCTATATCCAGAAAGAGTATCTTGGTTTTCTGGTGGCATATAGTATAGGCACCGTCATAGTGACTCCCTATGCAGTTTATACCATTTTGAAAAAAACAGATTTGAAACTCGCACGTGTAATTTCTCTGTTGACCATATACTCCATTTCTGGCTTGTATTAGTTTTGCACATCACTGTGTCACTCTGCAGAACCTGCAATAACTTCTGAAAGTTCCTACAGTGCACCTGATTATTGGTGTCTTTCTTTAGTAGAAATCAGCTCTCTGGATTTCTTTACCTATGAACAGAAAAGAAAGAAAAAAAAATTTTTTTTTTTCTTCTCCTTTGTTTGAAAGGATGGTGTGTAAAGAGGAGTGAATCTTCAAAACCAAAAATAAAACAGCTCCAAAACTGGATGCCAGTGCCGCAAGCCTGTGCTCCCAACAGGCAGAGTAACACGAGGCCAGAGCGCTCACAAGAATTACTGTGTATCCTGAGGAAAGCTCTCTGTCATAGTTCTAGTTTTGCTGTGGGGCTGCAAAGAAGCTCCCTGCCACATTGCATTTAGTAAAAATGGCAGAAGCTTTTGCTAATTTGTTTCCCCAGGGATAGCAAACTTAAAATAAGTTTTTGTTTTTACCCTCACGTTAGCTAGGAAAATCTGCATAGCTGAGAATCTTGCTAAGTGTGAATAATTGAATTTACCCATCAGCCCTTTCTGTGGGCAGGAAATTGTATGTTTCTGTGATACAGTATTTCTGTGCAAAGGAAAGATGCTAGCTTGCAGAAGTGCCTTTCCTGATCACTACATCTTCTTGTGTAAGCAGGGATATTTTTAATGCTGCCTGAACCAGATTGGTGTCTTACCCTGGAATTAATCACCAGGAAAACCAGTGACCCAGTTCCCCAAAGCTGCTCTGATACCAGCATAGCTGCTGCTTCTTAAGCTCCTCCATGGGTCAAAAGCAAGGTGCTGAATGCCTCTGGAAAAGATGTTCTGATACTTCTCCTTCCTCCAAAATTCACCTTTAATGCCAGCTCCCCTGGCTATCCTGTGATACTTATCCTAATCATGCTTCAGGGCCCATCAAGCCAGGGAGGATGACCAGCAAATGGAAACGGAGTGTGGTGTGTATGGTACTGTCCGGGAGCAGAGAGCAAGGGCTGCCCTGCAAGGGAGGATAAGCCAGGAGCCAAGGGTGACGACAGCACAGACAGGACAGTGCCCTTGCCGACCACATCAGAGTCCCACAGCGCCCAAGCGGGGTTAGGTTGGTGACAATGACAGGTTTCACTAGCAGCCCAGTGATCGCTGGGTCCAAGTTCAATTCAGACAGCGCTTTGGGCCCAGCAAGGACAGGGCTGGGCGCGAGCGAACCTGCAACTTGGTTCAGCCTGAGCTGAAACTGGGCCTCTGGGCCCTTGGGCAGTGGCTGTGTGGGTGCAGGTCCTAGGTCAGGCTGGTCAGGGCACTTAAGGGCTGTTGGTGCACTCGGGGACCTGACAACTGCTCTGATGTGGGCCAGACACTGACGTGCTAATGGCACGTGTTATTTACTACATAAGAAGCCCTTCTGGGCTCTGTGAGGCTGCTCAGTGAATAAAGCACTACTGAGTGTGAGTAAGGAGTAGTAGGGCTTCCTTTCTGGAGGCCAAATTGTGAGTTGTAAGTGTACCCCAAGCCAAAGCAAGGGAGAGTCCAACATTTCATTTCCTGACGGGCAGACTGAGAAATGGATTATGAGTCTTGATGGGCTAGAGTTGCTGTCTTCTGCCTGTTGGTGTCCCCTGCAGTCCCATGGTAAAGCTCTCTGCAGCTGGGGTGGGTGATCCACTCCATCCCTCATACAGTTATCTGGGATTGCCAGCGCTCTCCACTGTCTCTGCCCACTTGAGTGGGAAAGGATATGCTGAGTTAGCAAAAGCCAGTGTCTCCTCTGTGCTTCTCGTAAAGGCACAGGGGGGCAGGGAAGGGCATTGTGCATCTTTACTCAAGCAGCTGTTCCAGCTAGTCCTTGTAATAACACTTCACACGTGCCTAAGGTTAAACTGTAAATTCCTCTGCTGGCATATAGCTGCCTGCTGAGTAACAGGGACTGCTCCTCTCTAGAGACACTTACTAGTGCAGGATAGGCATATTCTGCCCTGCAGCGTCTTTCATTTAAAGCTTTACAGGCATTGCTTCTGTTTGGCAAGATAAAATAAAGCTTTCCATTAAGGCAGCCTTCCTCTGTCCTGCCTTCTGTCCTGCACTGTTTTGGGATATGGGTGGGATGATTCCCAAAGGGCCCACAAGACTGTTCCTGGGTGGTGGCACTGGTGAACTTTATTTATTGAACCAAATACAACAAAGTGAAAAGCACAGTGTTGTATTTGTATTTTCATGGCAGCCTGCTGTCTTAACCTTTGTGCCCTAATTATATTTATGCATGCCAAAGAGAGGGACGTTTCTGTGTTAAGGAAGAGTTTGGGTGAATATAAGTTTTGGAAAGGGAAGAAAAAGTGTTTTCCCTGAATCTGTTTCTTTAGGACCAGTTGACATTCTGCCTACACACTAAATGAGCATAAAAATAAATCTAGTTCAGTGTATGGTTTTGTTTTTGAATATTAAATAGACCTGCTGAAAAGAGCAGGTGCAGAATCCATGTGGATGAGAAAGCTGGGGCGGGAGAAGTGTAATCTACTGACCCAAGCATCACCCCTCAGGCGGCCTTTCCACTCTCTAATACCAGCTCCAACACTGGCTTCGTTGGCATGTGGCAAATTCCCAGGGACTGGTATTTCCAAGCAATGTGAGCTCAGGAAACAGTGTCTCTCTCCTCCAGTTTTCTCTTGTTAGGTGTTGGATATGCAGTGCTCATGAGCTGTCCTGGTAGGAAAGGCTCAGGGTGTGGTAAAATCAGGTGTCCGCTGTGGAGAGGTTACCTGCCTGCCCCGCAGCAGTGCAGTGGTGCCTCAGGTGTCAACAGCCCTAGAAGGGCCCTCTTGGGCAGACAGAGCCAATGCCTTGCTATTGGGAGGTGGATGTATCCCTTTTAAATGATGCAGCAGGTACCACTTTCACCCTGTGGTTCTGCTTGTTGGAAAACTGTTCCAGTATGTTGCTAGTCCAGTGGTTAGAAATGGTTTTCTAATTTCCAGCCTAGGATTATTTGTGGCCAGTTTCTGTCTAATTTGTTCTCGAGTCAATGAGAAGAAAATGAATGTTGAGTGCAGTGAATGACGTCTGCCTTGAGAGCTTGTGGAGAAAGCTTGCTGAACAGGTCACTCTCCTGGTCTTGCAGCATTAACCTGATGACTCTACACTTGCCTGAAAATATTCAGTGCGGTTCTGATGTCCTTTAAAATGAAGGAATATGGATCTGGTCCCAAGCTTGGAGAAGCCCGTGGAAAGGCCCATGTTGATTTCAGTGGTCTTGAGCCTTACAAGGTTTGCATAGAGCTGGCGCCAGATGCGTCTCCCACCCACAGTTCAGGCAATGAACATGTGTGCACAAGGCTGGTGCAATTATGAGAGAGTTCAAAGGGAGCTATACAACCAAGGAGAAATATTCATAGGCTGATCTATGCCTCAACAGTATACTTTCACACAGTTGCCGTCTGTGGTGTGGGGTCTCTCCCAAGAAGGGAACATCAGATGCGCGCTGGTGCCCCAGGATTATGAGTTGTACACACATGTTCCCTGGGGACTGGGGTGAAATTACTGCATGTGGGGTTCCTGTGTGTTTATTTTGTGAAAGTCCTGATCAGGTTGTTTAGGTCAGGAGCACACAGCAGCTTGCTTGCTTGCAGTTTGATCTGAAAGAAAGGTCTTTGGTAGCATGCATTTTTGCAGTAAACTCGGATATTTTTGGGGAGTGAAGCTGAAGTGTAGGCAGCACATAATGATGCATGTGGAAACAGTAATTGCAGGAATGGCTATGGAGAGGGTTACAAGTAGAGCTAGTGAATGGGAAGATGATGTTCCCAAACACCATAACCTGTTGAGAAAAGCCTGATGTGCAGATGAATATGCTGATATTTCCTCCAAGAAGATACCAGAAAGTTTTGATGGTGTGAAACCTTGTGCCCTGGATTGGTGGATCCCTTCTAAAGTTGTTCTTGTTCTTCATCTCCAGAAGTGCCATTTTTGGGGTATGAATTCCTCTGATTTCTCAAACACAGCAGGTGTGGGGCAGGGAAGAGTTGACCTTCAGTCGGCAGGACGTGGTGTCAGAACATGGGTTTTGTCACATCCTGAATCCCTGTCTCCCCAGGGAGACTACAGCTGTGTCATGCCCCCAACACGGTGGCGGCGTCCTGCAAGAAGCAGTTGTCAGCTTTCACACAGGGAGAGAAAGCTATCATTGAAACTACAAACGGTCATCAAATGTCTCTCATTTGTGTCATTAAATGTAGCATTGCAGACATTTGGGTCAGGGTGTGCTGGTCTGGCCTTCCAGTATTCGAACTCCATTCTGGTTGATTTCTCTTCACTCTTCTGCATCTTTATGCATCCTGTAAGGGCTGTCATGTTGTGGTCCACATGCTGCTGTATTTTGCTGGCAAGTGAAGCAGTTGGTGTTTGCTCTATATACAATTACAGTGGCTAAGGACATTTAAAGTGAGAGCTAGGAGTGTTTTGTCACAGTGTGCTCTTACGCAGTCTGATTGTGTGGGAGATGGTGGGTGATAAATGCGAAAGAAAAAAACCCCAACTTCTCTTTCTTACTCTTGTCAACTCTACCAAATTTAATGTGGGATTTTTTTTTCTGTATTAGTTTGGTTTTTTTCTTCCTTCTTTTAAGGCCCAGGTTCCTGGAGTTTGGTGATCATTAGAACTCTTGATCCTCTCTGGCTTTTATAGCTACATGGGAAAGCTTGGAAACATGAGTCCCAAAGGCTTGAAATCTGTAAAGCTAATAGAAGGCGTTCAACCTTTATTTATACCTAAAATTTTGTGATTTGTTTAGGTCATCTCACAGCATCTCACTGACCTGTCTCAAAGCATTGAAGTACTTAAACCCAGTAGTATGAGTTTCTTCTTATTCTCACTGTCCACTTGCTGGTGTGGTGTCGGAGGGAGAGCAGGAGATGAGGCTGTGACTCAGCCTCTCTCCCAGCAAGCTGATAGGCACGACAGGAGAAAATTGTGTCTACCTGGAGTGGTGAAGCAACTGCATTCACTGAATGGAAAGGAACTGGCACCTTGTCTTGGGGCAGGGGTGAAGTGATTATCTTTCATTATCCTTAACACAGATGAGATCCCTAACACAAGGGACAGTCAAACCTACACCTTTGTGTAACCGTTATTATTTACAGCACAGTTACTTTCCTACTGATGTCACTGGAAATATATTTAATATTGCTACCACCTCTTAGCATGGCCAAAGATCTTGCCAGAAGAGAACCTGGTAGTCCAGAATTCCAGCTCTGTGTAAATAAACAAATATTTCAGTAAATCCCTGAGAATGGAAGCTGGGGGCCTTGGCATGACAAGCAAACCCATCAAAAATGGATTTGTTTGTTTGTTTTGCATTTGATTTTAATAACTGGCAAAATTTTCCAAGCAGGAGGATTGCACATACCGTATGCAATTTGTCTAAAGAATACTTTCTCTAGAAGGAGAGGAGAAGGGGAAAAAAAAAAGAGAGGAGAAAAGGAATAACTTTTCAGAGAGAATCTCCTACTGCTTTTGTCTTCCATTTAAAATGAGGTGCTAACTCATAAGCTGGAAGCTTTCTTCTGCATCAGGATAATACAGCCTTATGACCATACTCTCCACTCTGCTCCTGTTCCAGTAACTGCACTGACGTCTGCAGTGAAGGTGAGCAGGGGTGTTTGACCAGGGCTGTTTGCTACCCAGGCACCCCCCTCCTTTAACGCCTGCTTTTCAGAGTAGAGCTTTGCAGGAGATCAGGCATGATTGTGCATTGAGATTTTTTTTTTTTTTTTTTTTTT